>JASFYC010000151.1:0-98741 GCA_030412335.1 Botrylloides violaceus
ACACAATAGGGTATTAAAAATTCTATATACCAGGAGGTCTTTCTCGAATCGTCCAAATAGCGATGTCATGATTTAAAAATATGCCATCTCACGCCGACGCGGAAGCAATAGTGCCGGTAAACGATCAAAAACATGTTTATTCTATGATATTTTTATAATGCGATGATTTACACAATCAAATACGATACAATGCAACACGTTTGTAAATAGCTTGATGGCACTCTGACCTTTTGAACGTCGTATGGTCAGGACAGGACTGTATGTAGGCTATACATGCCTAATGTACATGTAGTCTACACTGTACAGTGTACAGTATGTCCTAACACAAAGACACCAGGAGAAGTAGATATACTATATCTTATCTATATACTGAAGTTATTAGAGGAATAGGGGAATTTACTTGTTAATTGGGGGAATCGGATTGTTTAAACAATAGCCTCTACTGATACAACCTATAGTGCCCATACCCTCACTTACTGCTCGTGTGTTTTCCCGGACGGGTATCCCTTTTGGTATAGGCTATAGAGTCAAGGGTTTAATCACGCGCGTAGCTACGTACACGCATCTGTGTTGGCGTGAGCTACCCACCAGGAAACTTTGAAGGGAACCCTTATGTGTATATGGTATGATATAAAGTATCAGTATATGGCATATAGCCACAGGCCAATACCGTACCTAACTCGGAAACGGTACGCCCTATAATTGGGTTCGTTTCGGAAACTGTTGCGAACCTGCGATACTGCTTTCAGGGGATGACTATGACTTTGCAAACATGCTACTTTCAGAACGAGTTTGTTCGTGGCAAAAAACTTTACGGATGTTTGTAATTAACGCTGTAATGCCGAAAAGTATCCTATAACGGTCGGGCAGACGTCGGGCATTCCGTGAAAACATGCTGAATCATGATGACGCAGAAACCATTTTACGGAAATTCATGCTTGCAGCAAAAACATACCGTGTGATTACGGTGAAAATCTCGTACAAACGCGAATTCCCAGTATGGTTATCAGAAATATACATTATACTTGATTGCAGAACGTACACTCTTGATGTGTACTGCATTGGTCATGGAGCATACACAGAATCAAGAATGCACAAATGTTGTATATGCAATCACTGCAATATGGTTTCTTCCACTACGTCACGATAATTACTAAATCGACATAGGCACGACGCATGATAGTCATTCACTATAAGGCAAGCGGCGGCTAAAGAAAGTCGACAAGAACATAAGCCAATGCAGTACGACTGCGGCTGTAAATTCATGGTTTATCGTGTAGGTGTATGCACTGAAGACTAACCGTATTAGGTATTGGCTGTGGGACTTTGCGCACTTTGACGTTTGGTTGTTTCGCTGGTAGGTTTGGATATGTAGCGAACGCGCCACCTTCTAATGATTATTAGGCTACTCAATAATTATACCTTGGTGCAACCAATGATGACCACTCCACCCTTGCACCACCTAGCGTGTATTGTAGGTTTAAGCATTCCGTTTCATCTGTCGAGCGAGCAGCACCTTGTCGAACTGCGTAGTTTGATCTGAAATTTTGTATTAAAAGGTCTGTACCGGCAGTTAGTCTCAGTTCGCCTTATTCAGTAGTCCGCGGACATTGAGAACGGCCAAGAGCACGCCATAGATATATCAATTATACTTACCGTTACTTCAAAGACGTTACGCAGTTAGTATAGAGACGGTTATGTCAACATGTATGCAGTATACCGTAGTCAAATCGCTGTGGTAAGATCACTGATCAGCTATACCAAACCGGTATTGAAAGCTTGGAGACGAAATCTTGTAATAAACTCAAGAATATTGCTCTCGATACAGGATGGTCGACATCACTCAGTGTGCGGAAACGGCAGCTTGCTTTTGTTTGTGATTTCGAGAAGGTGGCATACGGCATAGGCCTGTATGAGTGTCAGACGCGTCATCCGGAATCCCGATAGGGTCATACTTCGTGTGGCGGTTCCATCACGATCACGACAAGCGTTGAAACAACTTGGAGATAATTACTTTTACTTGGTAAAGTGTAGTGTACCAACAGCGGTGAGCAGCGGTGAATTGTCAAGCTGACACTCAAACCGCTGCAACATCCAAACCCGTCAGTCGAAATGGGGTGCGTTGACACCTCCTGATTGGATTCCGTAGCAGCTTAGTAGTCCGAAAACGGGATGATATACTGCGAGCTCAATACATATTTTTTCTTTCTGTCAATTGGTTATGCTTGTATAGTGTTAGGAATCGTCGCTGTTCGATTTGCGACCGAGTTAAACTAAATACTTTGAAATTTGTGTCTTCTCATCCTCTTAGGCTGGCAATCAGTATCAATGGAAGACGTACTGTAAGGTTGCGATTTTGACGTTGATCCAGATGGTAACCGCATATATCGATTTTCAGTGTACTGGTAGGCTTTGAGGTATGAGCATTGATCTGACGTGTAGCCTACATGACCTGAGCAGCTGAAACCAACAATTACGTATAATGCCTTCATGCTGGTTGCTTTAAACCTTTAACCGGCGCTGTGTGGATCTGTGCATATACCAGTATATACGCCTATGTTTTTCGATGTATGTACTGTTGATTTTTACAGGTTTCTAACTTAATATATTGAACATGTAAAATATGACACTCGAATTTTAGTACAGCCCGCAAAGTCCGCCCAGCTGCAAGGTTTGGTTGACATTGAACGAGCTGGGTATTGACTATACAAAGGCAAGGTTATAAATTTCTTTACTGCTGAACAAAAAAGCGACTGGTTCTCAAAATTAATCCTCAAAAGCATGTTCCAGTTATCCGGGATGGAGAAATAACTGTTGCAGAAAGGTGGGTAGCAGAGCGCGTTTTAGCGCAGTTTGATGCACTATAGGCCTATGTACTGTAGGAACCGTTAGTGGTAAGTCACGAATTTTTCTCTTACATACTGTGAGTGTTTCTGCCCAGACTGTGCTTATCCTTTCAAAGATAGGCTATAAATACAGCGCCAACTGCAAAATATCCCCACTTCGAAATTATGCACTCAAGCATAGCAAGACCAATGACGATTGGCCCCAAGGCAGAGCATTTTCATAAATTTCAAATAAACAATAAACAGACAAACTAGCGCCTCATAGCTACTGTGAATCCTTGGCAAACATACAAGGATGCAGACTAACCTTGTATAGACCAGCGAAACAGGTTCAAGAACAGCAAATGTAACTCAAAACTACCCTGTTTATTGCTACAACTATATTTATTGTGATAGCTATCAATGAATAACAGCATTCTCTTCACGCCTTTTTAGCACTTCCTTTCTTAGCGTGGTATAATTCAGATAGCTTTGCTTGATTATCTCCCCAGACTTCTTTAAACCACGGTTTAGCAGCGATTGCTGCTTTCCATTTTGTCACCTTAGGATATCCTGACCAATCAAAGTCGACGAGATCAAGGAATCCAACCGCCATGTAATAGAAGATATCTGTTAAAGATATGTGAGTTATAACTTGTATTGGCTTGTAACTAGCGTGTTTCCGCGAAATTGCTTGCTTAACTAGGTAACCTAAGGTATTCAGTAGCCTAGATGAGTTTAGTGTCAGTTACTGCGATAAAAGAGCCTGTCTGTGTTTCTGTGCATCAATCAACTTTCTGATTGCTGATAGAATGTGTCACGGATGCAGTAACAGATGTAATCCGTTCGACCAGACAGTTTTACAGCAACTATCGCAAGGTATGCCTCGATTAATGCAAGGATTTCGAACCCATCTAGCGGGACAATTTGATCTCCGCCTTTTGTCACCTGATGTCTCTCAATTGCACAGAGATATATAATGCTCAATTGCAATCTATGGGCGACAGCTCTGCTGTCACCACGAGGATCAAGCTGAAGGCAGGTGGACGTGCGGTTGAGATATCCGCTAGGTGTTCTGTCACTTGGTTTACCCCAAGTGAAACGGGGCTAACCAGCTCGTAATGGAATATCTGGGAATAATATGACGTGAGTTACAGACTGTAGGTCAGTAGGCCTGGTGTGTTTCCCCGAAATCGCTTTCAGAACTATAGTGTAGTGGAGCCAATGGTAGACGATCAATAGATATCGTAAACTAGGTATAATAACCTATTCGGCAGACGTGATGGCAATTGTTGCGAACACTGCTGAGTGAAATCTGATAGGCGACGTTTGGGTCTGTACAAAGGACGGGAGCAAACAGTCCGGATACAGTAATAAGTCTAGTCACTGAGCGTGGCCGTTCCGGATATGTGGTTATCACCTATTCTGAGGAACGCAACTTTCCGCGCTAAAGAATACTCGCATTCCATACCGGCCAAAGTGAAGTCATCTCCAGCTGTGAAATTTCTACGGCAAAGCGTTTCTTCAATTGCTTCAACTGCTGCTTTTGCCTTTTCCAAATTCTCCTCATTCGTGTCTTCCCCACGAAATAGAACTCCAGGCATATTCTGTTCAAGATACATTGATAGATAGTTATTTATCACAAACCAAGGCGTAACGTATTGTGTGTACATACCACATACGATATAATTTGCTCCACTGTATTTTCACTGATATATAAATGCTGATCGACAGTGGCGCGTTTTTGTACATCGGTCGGATACAGATTTTGTTGATTTTGCTGTGCGCCGTATTTGCTGACGAGGTACTGGGCAACTGCTCGGCTGAAAATTCAATACAAATACTAGAATTGTGAATTTGCACAACGCCAAGATCAGCCACGACGCTCATGCAAACCACGTTTGCCTATCTACTATCTATTCCTTCATCCCCTCTAATCGCTGGGACTGTCTGCCAGTCAGAGCAGTAACGGATACCAATTTTAAAAATTTTGGTTTGACTCGATCAGAAAGCGAACCAGTTGGGCAAGACATAAGCCTTGCAATTATTACATTAACGTGAAATTAATTCTGTGCCTCTCGTGCAAGAGCGTATTAGTTAGGAGAGGAGCAGACTCTATTTATTTTGTTCTTTGGACAAGGAGTCGCTGATATACGAGCTGTATAGCTCTTCTAAGCTACTGCAACCTTCGGCACGAACCCCATTGCTCTTGCCGCTTAGCATATGACAGCTGCGGATACAAATTTTAACATCTTTGGTGTGAAGAGACCGTGATTCGAACCAAGCCTTCCGAATTTGGCGGCTAGCGCCTTGACCATTGCGCCACCAATCAGATAGAATAACGCGTAGGCCTATCCTATACATGGCCTACTTTCATGGCTTATACATAAGCATTCCACTTCTAGGGGAGTCTTTCGCTAGTAAGTGACTGTTCATGAGTAAATTGGTCGAATATTGTTGCGAGTACCATCTAATCCCCCCGTCAAGGCAAATTGCAGATGACATTCAAAATATTGGACCAAATAGTTTGCTTATACCTCTCGCCAATGCAGAATTCACCATCTTTTATGGCCGGCACTCTTTGTCTCGGGTTAATTTTCTTGTAATCATCGGTCTTTTGTTTGCCGGACATTATATCTACTTCATTTTTGTTGTATTTCAGTCCCAATTCTTCCAATACCATCCATACTGCGCGGGCTGGTGGACTCAGGTGAAAGTAATAAAATTCAATCGCCATGATGATGTCTTGGTCAAGTTATAGATATTTTTCTAGAATTATACCTGTAACATCACGCATTGGTAACATCTTCGCTTTTTACTTGCAAAGATAGGCATGTATATAGAGGCTATAAATCGATGTAAGCATGGTCTGTGTAAACGCAGCAAAAATCAGATGGGTGCAACGAGTACATCAATGAAGAGCGCGCCGCACACTACCGCAAGTTTCACGACTCCATTAACGAATATCTCCCTTCAATACAACCGAATCGACAGTACGTAGTGAAGGAGCGAATAGTATTTTTAGACTCCGAACAGGTCATTTGCTATCTTCGTGGATATTTGTTCAAGATAGGCTGCGCCGACTCACCTCTCTGCACCGAGTGCGATGTCCTAGAGACGATCGAACACATCATGTTGGAATGCCTTAAATACGATTTCCACCGTACCTTTCTCAAAGAAGCAGCCCGAGAGCTTAATCGTGACGTATCACACGCCAACCTGCTAGCTGTGTCCTAGCTACTAAACCCGGTCCCAGAGTACGTCTTCGCCTGCGAGAGGTTCTTATAAAGACTTAACAAATATTTATAGCCAATATTTATAGCCATTCCAGTTTCTAGTGTTAACGTCCGTGTGGCGCACTAGACCTCATCGGAGATAAGCGTCACTCTCTCTTTTAAAAAATACGAAAAATATAGTGGAGCCGATGGCGGACGATTCAAATAGTAATAAATATAATAAGTCACCACAGATTTAACGTCCAGTCCAGTTTATTGGAATATAATGCACAAGCTTTCGGAGCTCTGCTCCTTCACCTGATGAATTGCGTGCTCTTCATCAGGTGAAGGCGAAACTCCAGCAATGCTGTAAACTGGACTGGACGTTAGTGACTATAATTTTTAAATAATAATAATAATAATAATAACAACGTCCTCTTTCCTATGCTCATCCGTTGCCATCACGCTCAATGGGCGTTGTAATGGTTTATTGTAACTGGTGGCTGCCTTCCTATACTACACTACAGTAATTGCGTGACTTATTTCCTGGTGTGTGACTATTGCTATTCAAGCGTAGGCTAAATCCTGTTAATTATAAAGCGATGTCGTATGATCGCTACTGACAAAGCCTAAAATACATTTCCAAATTTCCATCGCACTCAAGGCCAAGGTATTGCGTATATATAGCTTACGAGATGAACACCGAGTAGCCTAATAACACGGTATAACACGGCGTCGGTTTCAGCAAATTGTAACTCATCGATAACAGTTGTAGTTTCTGCTTAGCGAAGCGTCTCTCGTTTGTCAAGCCAAACACGAAATTGTATAACTTAAACTTAAGCGACACTCGATTCCTTTTCCAATGCTGAGTCATGCCGCTTGACTTCCCGTAACGTAACGTAACGTTTTTTGTGTCGTTGGCAGAAAGGCAGCAGCCAGGCCCTAGAAATAGAGTGTTTTGTTGGCTCATGGATTGCTGAATTCAAAACTCGAGATTTATTACTCTTACATATCACAAATGTGGCTTGCACCGAATCAACGTGTGAGCAAAGTACCAACGATAGCGATCCAAAGCATGTTGCTACACAAATATACACACAGCACCACCACCTCATGTCTCAGAAAATGAAAATGATGTAGGGCCAAACGGAATGCAAGTAGGCCTGCCCAAAGCAGTGAGCTATAGGGCCTAAAGAAACCAAATAGCAATGGCATTAAAGCATCAAATCAAGCACACCTTGGGCCAAAGATTCGAATATGTAGTAGTAGACTTGACAAAAGCACATGTTACGCACCACGTAGCCTACCCTGAACGCTGATGATGATGTTTCCAGTTTCTCGTGAACAAATAAAGGAGCGTAATCACTGCCGATTGATAATCATCGGCTTGTGTTACGTTGATCCGCTCGTACGACCGTCGATAGATCGACACGAGCACAGCAGTACGTACACCCGCCATTAAAATTGGCCACGTGGTCTTACACAGTGTCAGTTTCAACCAGCGCCGACGTATTTTGTCTCGGAATAGTATATAGTCGAGAGTTGGCACAGTTGAAATAGCGTGTGACGTCATCGGAATAGGTGATAAAGTCGGTATAGTTGGTTAGCACAAAATAGTGCCACCCCGCCCAAGGCCCCCTACATAGCAGCCACTGGCTGACCGCCACCTGCACAACATTAGCATTTTCATTCCTATCCTTAGCCTACGACGTAATATCCATGATAAACAAGATCAAAGCTGAGCCGAAAGTAGATACGAATTCGCCGCTGCGCATGTGTGACGTCACAAAGAAGCATGCGGTTTTGTAGCCTGCAGAAGATGATAGTATATGTACATGGCCTACTTTAGTTCTAGAGTAGGCCATGATATGTATTAGATGGTTTCGCACAGTGACGTTGCATTGTAAGACATATGACTGAAAAGCGGCTACTATAGGCTACTCTATTAAACCTAGCACCGAAAGCGGATGTAGCCTCGCTACGGCAGATTGTTTGCCTTTCCAGAAATCCGCACGCGATTCTGCAGTTTGTAGCTCTCTTGGCTATTTTTTACTAGCTGGCTATCCCGGTTTCACACGGGGGATAGGTCTACAACATAAGACATAGTATGTAGCCCATGGCGGTCTACTATATATATGAATGTAGTAGGCCATGTGTAGCCCAACGCGAAAAATGTGTGAGACGCTTCTCTCTCTTCTCTTGACGAAGGTTCCCCGTTTCACTTCTCATATGCATTATCTAAACCCGTATGAAATATATCCAAGACGCCGAACCGAAGGACAGTACGTAAGCAGAACGTTGTAGCCAGGCTACCTTACGCGACCAGAAGTGGTGAAGAAATGGTTCCGCTAGATGGCAGAAGCGATTTGAAAGGTGCATCTCTGATTTCGGCGTATCGAAACGCTGAAATAGCAGCACTGGGCGATGTATAACTTACGAAATACACGCCGAAAGCACTAAAAACCACCTGGTCGCACGCATAACGTCGGTTTCTACATCCATGTAAAATCTTATGGCGATAGCTTCAGTAATAAAAAAGTTGATTCGTTTACAGACATACATACCGGCTCTTTTATTTATATAGAAGATATAGAAGAAAGAAGATGTCGAGTCATCTCTATTCATTAACCTATTGTGCTGTCTCCACTTCACTTTGTAATCAGCTATACTCAGAATACGATATCATCGTTCTCAATCAACTTATATTTTGGGAGTGTCTTTTGTATGGAACTCACGACCGAGAGGCGGGTCGTTTGCGGCAATGAGCGTAGTCTGTATGTTGTATTATTACCTTCTCTGAATACGCGATCGACCCGCGAAGTCTGTATGGTTTTTATGTATACGCAGCAAGCCCATTTCGACGACAGACACTAGATGTTAGTTCAAACGATGCCAATCGGTTGTAGCGTAGGCCTACTTGTGTGTACAGTGTAGCAAGCGTTTTGAACGTTCGCAAATATCTCTACCGCTGAAAAGAATGTGTAGGCCCCATGTATAATGTAATGTTTTGGGCTGCCTAGATAAAGTTGGAGTTGATGATTGTATCTGGGCTTTTCTAATGCCAGAGTTTTGTAACTGCAGACGACACGATACCAGCAAACATGCCAAACTAAGAGGAAAGTATGACAGATACAGCTACAAGAGACGAGCTACCTCATCGAAAGGTCTAGGCTAAATTAGCAGCTCTTGGCTGACTAAGAGAGAGAGAGAGAGAGAGAGAGAGAGAATTTGTGTGACTAACAGAAACAGCAGGCCCGAAACCAGATTTCGATTTCAGAAGGTACACAATCATATTGCATCTTGTGAGGTCACGTAGATCGGCCTGTGTACCTTTCAATGGCTTATAGATCTTATATTCTGCATAGATTCAATTGAACTTGGTCCTTGCTCGTAGCATAGATAAAATATGACAATTGAGTTTTATTACAACGCTCTAAGTCCTCCAAGCTGTCTTGTTTGGATGGTGCTAAAAGAGTTGAACATTAAACACAATGCAATCGTCATCGACTTCTTCAAAGGCGAGCAAAAAGGTGAAGCTTACTCTAAAATCAACCCTCGCATGCAAGTACCCGCTTTGAAGGATGGTGACATAGTTTTATCGGAAAGGTAATCTCACATCGAATCGTCTATAGGCCTACACACAACGTCTGTACTAAAAATACAGTCTGTTGTCTATAGGCTGTACTGATTTAGTATGATTTGCATTGTCTGTGCTTGCGGCTTTCATTGTTTATCTTATCATGTTACTCACTACCTCTGTTTCGAACTAGACGTGTCTACAGCCAAACGTGCAGTCTTTTTGGATCATTGGCTTCTATTATTGTACTTGGCGGGTGTCCAATCACTTAAATGGCATGCCTGGGGGTCGTTCTAAACCGACCACGGACCACACGGATTTACCGATACCAAACAGTGAACCTCGTATATTTCAAAGAAGTTATTGATAAGGTTATGACACGGTTTGTAATGAGATAATACTGATATTAACGGGAAGTGGGCGACGGAAGAAGCGAAAGGAAACCTAAGTAAGTTCGGGCGACTCTCCGACAATATTCGTAATCCGCAAGACCGCTCGGCCCGTTGTTTAGTGGCACACCAACTGGCCGGCTGTGTTGAGTGAATTTCGTCGATTTTTTTGCAGCTGTCAGTAGGTTTAACTCGACTCTACGAGCTAAGATTCCAATATTGTCATAACAAGACTAGGCCAATATTTCCATTGTTCACATGACCAATGACCAATAATCTCGGCACCAAATTCAAGCATCTTTCATCGATCAAAAGCGAGTAAATAAACGTGACGAGCTTCTGCTAGTGATGTGCGAGAGAGTGACAATATGGCAATTCGCTTGCTCAACGCATTTGAACTGAGTTAATTGAATTAGAATTGCGTTTGAATTGAATATGATATCGCCCGCAGAATGGAATATCTAATGATTTACATCCCCTAGCTTAATGGACCTTCTGCAAACCAAGTATTGTATTGCTCACTGGAGCAGAACATGGTGGCAAGCTTATCATAATAGGCCCATTTGCCGTGCAAAACAAGCTGTTTTGTTCTGCGATAATAAGGTTGGAAAAGCAAGTTTAGTCTAGTTGGACTAGTTGGAAAATTAATTCGTATCTCCATTTGTCGTAAACTGAAGTGCAATAATTTTTGCAAGCCTCCTGACAAGGAAAAACACGCGATGACCTTTGTCCCCCATCCTTCCTTTGCTCCTCGCCTATACAATACAATATTTCTCTCTTAATATTATTGCAGTCGTGCCATCGCTCTCTACCTCTGCAGCAAATATGAGAAGGCTGACAAGAAGAACAAACTCTATCCAAGAGATTTGATAGATCAAGCGAGGTTCCATGAACTGATGATGAGAGACGTCGATAATTATCATACTATTTTAAACTATTTGGTATGTTTATCAACATACAAATATCATATATGATAACTAAGGTCATTGAACCGTGCTCAAGCACCACAGACAACAATTTACCTGCATTTCTAGGATGGATAGATTTACTGAAATTTGATGTTAACACACATCTAATGTTCTAATGTATGACCGAGTTCGTAGTATCGTTCAGCATTCACCCAGCCAGTTTCAGGCTAACTTTTGCCCCCAAAGTCTCAAAGGTGTGGTCTATTAACTACAAACCACCCTTACGCGCGAACTGCAACACTATCTCGTATGTTTACGCTTTGCTCAGTCTCTCGCTAGAGGGTTGCTTTTTGCGGCCAAACATCTCTGCAATCATGCGTCGCCGGAAAGAAAGAGAATATATTAGGAATCAGCCCACAAAACTTCACAAAATAAGACGAAGTAGTGTATACCGTTGCTCATATAACCTTTAGATATATTGATGGTGGGCGATGATGGATAATCACAGTAGACAGAGAGTCTTTTCCACTTTTAGTGTACAACCATCTCTTATTGGAAACTTAGTTCACGAGCTTTTTTTCATTCTTCTAGAATGTCGACGAGGTCTCCGAAGGACGATCCCAGAGTCTGGTCGATCATTTGTTACCGAAATGTGAGAATTTTCTTCAAGAGTACAATGACATCCTGTCGAAAAATGAATATATTTTTGGATCCCACTTAACTTTCTTGGGTAAGATAGGTTTATTATATTAAAGTTGGCAGAATTGCGACGTTGCGCACGTGCGCCGCTATGGCGAACGGTGATAGTTTCTTGCCGTTGTAGATTCTTGCCGTCTGATCGGGAGGTTCCGGCTTCGATTCCCAACCAAGTCGAACAACAGAGTTTCAAACTGATATCCGTATGTTCTCTGCTTGGCAGTTAAAATCCGGAGAGTGTGGCGGGTTGTAGTTGTGATAGTGATTTGGGATTTAACCGCATGCATCGACACGTGTGGTTAAGCTAGACTTTCACGACGAATTGCTATACTGTAGATAAACAATCTTGCAGACTTCGCCATTGCCCATACAGTGTCTTGCATGGCGATGGGCGGATATAAAGATATGGACAAGTATCCTAATTTGAAGATATGGAAAGCAAAGTTGGCTAAACTTCCATATTTTGAAGAATGCCTCAAAAAGCCCGTGGAAGCAAATATGAAAGTCTACGGACTGATTTTGGAAAAGGGTGTCGAAGCTTTAGTAACATTGTCAATAGAGTAATGGAAACAGTAAATTGCAGCAAAATTAAGGAAGGAGTGGATGACGGACAATCAATAGACATTGTAAAGAAGATCACCACAGATTTAACGCCCAGTAGCTTTGATTTGTTGAGAAGGCTGGGCGTTTAATCTGTGGTGAGCTTCTTTACGATGGCAAAATTAAGTAATGTATTTGCATAGAGGAAATCACTATTCGCTACTAATCATGGTGCATTGAACGACTTTCCGAACGCGTAATACATTTAGGGGGCTCCACGGGAAAGGGGGGAGGGGGTTGAGACGACCAGGAATGCATACGGACAATATGAACATAGCCTCCTCTTGGAGTAACAGCACTTCAAGCAAACGAGTACATGCTCTGAAATCTATATTCACGGTATAGGCCTAATGTAGGCCTACGCTTGCTTCTCGACCAGGTTACTGGTTCGATTCTCGTCAACCTTACCAACACCAAATCTACGACATAAAGTCTACAATATGCAAAGCGAATTTTATCCTTCGTTTGATTACCTAGCATCTAGCATGGCCTACTCTAAAGTGTAGCCATGCATCTAGTAACGGGTTATGAGTAGACAACACGAAGCCGTGGCGCCGGTGGCGGTACATATCACATATTAACGAATCGTTGATATCAGTCGGTGGACGGCCGAGATGACTAGCAGCCAGAGGTAACGGCCTAGTTGCTACCTTTGAGATGAGCTTACGAAATACAAACTCAGCCCGGCCTGTACAACATACGTCGCAGATACAACTGTTGAGTCTAAGTATTAGCCTTCAGTTTACTCATAGCTATAAGCCTACGTGTGCTCTAGCATAGATGCGAATTGAGGATAGGCCTAGAATATATCGTTGCAGAGCGAGCAGGAGATACTATAAAGGTATAATTCGTGTCGTGAGAAACAGATTTCTTTCATTTGATCAAGGAGAGGGTTACCAATACTTGAGAACTTGTTTCTGAAACTGAGGGAGGGTACTTGGCCTGCTTAGCCGACATAGCCTACTGTTTAGCCTACCTAGGCCTATATGAATAACGCCAAAGCGCATGTATCGATCAACGGGCGGTCCTCGCTTGGGTAATTATCCGCACCTAACGCCATTTACTTACTTCGATGGACTAGTTTTATTTTAAAACCAGGTTTTATCACTATAGTCTACCACTTTAAGTTATAAACCACATTCCAACCAACCACATTTCCACATTCCACTCACATTTCATACAAAATATCTGGTACTAGGATCCATTAAAACACTGGTCTCAATCTGCTTTTGAATTTGGTATTCATGCGAGTATACTACAGCAGTTGGAAATTAAATCGGTGGTGACACTAAAATTGTCAAGGTCTATAGGAAAATATATTCATGTAGTATAAAACTACATACCGTCATAAAAACAATTTGAGTTTTCATGTTTCTGTGCAGGACAGCAGGTATAGAAAGGTATAGAAATAAAATGGTGATCGAGTTTTATTACCACCCGCAAAGCCCCCCAGCCTGCGTTGTATGGATGGTCCTGAAAGAACTCGGTGTGGATTACAAGAAAATCCTCATTGATTTCTTCAAAGACGAACAAAAGGGGGAAGCCTACAAGAAAATCAACCCTCGAATGCAAGTACCTGCTATAAAAGATGGGGACATGATTTTAACAGAAAGGTATAAAGCACGATCACAATCAAACACCACAAACAATATCACAATAAAATACGATTCTATTAGTTTCGTAGTCATGGTCTAGTACTCATCCACACGTGAAAGCTTGGTTTAAAACTCGGTTATATTATTTCACGACACGATAGGGGCTCGATCATGAGAACTAGGCCTACGATACCAGTTTCGTATCCGACAGTCTAGAACACGAATCCACCTGGTTTACAACTCATTGGGAAGGTATGCTTGGGATGACTTTGGCTTAATTTCATTTAGTCGTTCCATTGTCATCTACCTCTGCAGCAAATATGAGAAAGCGGATAAGAAAAACAAACTATATCCGCGAGATTTGATGGAGCAAGCAAGGTTCCATGAACTTATGATGAGAGACGTCGATAATTATCTAACCATTTTGAAATACTTGGTATGTATAGAAGAAAACAAGCAATCGTAGACAGATATAATACTGTCTACCGCCTACGTATTTTCTTGCACGCACCCCCAACCACCCCACCCATCATTCACTTTTCCCTTACCCTTCACCAGCAGATTTGTGGCATCTTGTTCTGTGACCCTATGAAATATAGTGATACCCGACTCACTGTTATAATATAGAATCAACGGGAGTTACCAGTTACCACATAGGCTATACAAAGCTGACTTCGATTATTATAGGTTTTCACGAGAGATACGCTAAAGAGCAAAATAGTATAGCGCCTTATATAGCCTACCCCCATCACTCAGCTATAAATACTTCAGTCTATTTATGATATGACAGTCTCCCGCATCGCAGAGATATAGCCTTACTGTGATCTAGAATCAAAAATCCCTGTCTAGAATGCGGACGACATCTTTGAAGGCAGATCGCAAAGCATGGTCGAAGCATTGTTGCCGAAATGCGTGAAGATACTTGAAGAATATGACAATATCCTGTCGAAAAATGACTACGTCTTTGGACCCTACCTGACATTTTTAGGTGGGATTTGATTGTGATATGAGTAGGCTATTGCCAGCGATGCTCACTAGGCTATATATGATGCGCTCCATGTAAAATTTGGCCCTGCTCATTGTTCAGATGATAAATATGCGAGCTGGCCACACGCCGCAGACTTCAATCGCAATTATCCAAGGCTTGAGAGCAACAGGGTGGCTGGAGATTTCATATATATACGCATCATGCACGTGTATTGCATGATGTTTATTGATACAAATAATCCACACAGCGCGGACACATGTCTGGTGGGGGCGGTGGATACCATACCTCTCAAACATTCATCATGACTGTTGTTGCAACTTGCAGCTATGCGTCAGCTAAAACTGATCATCGGCGCGTTTTGAAGCATTTTGGTGCGAACGAAAGCTATGCAAGCGTGATGACGCAACTGGAAATACCTGCGATGACACCTTGCACCTCCCACCCCCTCATTTATAGAGAAGGCTACTAACTAGACAAGTGCTGTTTCACAGATTTCGCACTCGCTCAAACTGTGTCAGCGTTAGCGATGATGAGTGGATATAAAGATTGGGAGAAGTTCTCTAACCTCATGAAATGGAAGGCCAATTTAGCCGAACTTCCATACTTTAAAGAATGTCTTAAAAAGCCTGTCGAAGCCAACAACGAAATGTTTCAGCTTCTTTTGCAGAAGGGCTTAAAAGCGTTTGAAATATTATTGGCTCAGCGCCAGCAGTAGTCACATAAATAATAATTAAAGTAGTAAAATGTAGCCACATTGCTCGATTATAATTTTGCATTTATTATAGGCTACTTTATTAGAGACCTACAATTCCTTGCTAATATTGAATCACGGTTTGTTTCTTTGGAATTTATGGCGTTTTCAACTACTAAGGTCTTTTACGCCAGGTCAATGCTCACGGTACACGTGTCAATACTTCCAGTTTATAGCCCAGATCACCACCACAACCACGACCACGACTCTCCGCACTTCCCCGAAACCGACTGCCAAGCAGGGAAGGAACGGATGCCAATTTTAAAGTCTTCGATTTGACCCGGTCGGGAATGGAACCCGGGACCTCCCGATCAAAAGGCGGACAGTCTAAACCACTCGGCCAACTGAATGGTATTGAGTCATGGCGTAACTTGACCTTCCAACGTACACTATGTATCCAGCGTCAGGTAGGCCATAGGCCTGCAGTATAGGCCCCGCCTTCCGCTAGGTTCCTGATTCGACTCCTGCCAATCTCGCAAAGGACATGAAGTCCACAACGTAACAACACGCGAAGTGAATTTTATCATTTGTTTGATTATTTGTCCTCTTGTAACGGTATGCGTACGGAACACACACCCGCTTCGACGGTAGGCTATAGGCTATAGCCCTGCAGATTGCTGATTGCTGATTGCAGATTACTGATGTCAGTCGGTGGTCGGTCGAGACGACTAAGAGCGATAAGTGTAGGCCAATAAGGCAGTTTAGCCTACTTGTTGGCTTTGAAACGAGCTTACGCAATAGGGACCCGGCTAGACCATAATAAGTTCCAACCTTTCATTCTGATCGAGTATCCTTGGCCGTCACTTTATAGGTCTTAGCCTACTATTCTATAAAAAAAATTGTGGAGACCTCTGTTGCAGGAGGTATTCTAAAGCTCGTGTCGTAAGGAACGCACATATGTCACCTGATCAATGAATCAATGGGAGGGCTTCGCTTAGGTTATTTTATCCGTACGTTATCGCCATATTTACGGTGTCTGTCATTCATCCTTTATCGAGGGGCTTGTATTGTTTTGCGAATATCGTAAAGTCGTTGAACTCCGCGCTGATCTGACTCCAAACTGCGTGTTCGAAACACCCCACGATAAACGCCACGTCAGTGACGTAGGCCTACGCTTCTATAGTGCTCTTCGCACACCGGTGTAGGGATGAGAGTCCCTTATAACCCTTTCTCTCCTCACCATAGACCACGATAGTGATAGATTGAGATCCCAGTCATGCGTAGATCATGCTATAGGAGACCTCTCTCGTATTATCGCTATATAATGCTGCACTCGTGCATGTATGATGATTATGAGACTCATTACTCTCTCAAGTACCTCGATGTAGGCTGTGCGGTGCCTTGTGTTTTAGGCTTAGTTAATACATCATCTCTCTGCAACTCGTCTGTGTTGAAGCTCTATCATCCAGAAGATATAGAATCACTATTGAGGCGCTACCTACTGCGTTATCAGGCGACCGTGGAAGATACCGAAGTTAAGTATTCGGAACACTCCGCGGCAGGACGGCAATAGGGAATTCCTAAGGACCCTAAGTCCCCACATGGTGCAACGAGCTCGGTAAATCTCACATAAGTGTATATTCTAGTATTCTGGAAGAGTCAACACCGAGAAAACTACGTCGAACGGCAACTTGAGAGAAGCGCGAAATGAACTGCATTCGGAAGGACATTGGAAAAGTCTCCGTCTGCATATAAACTTGAACGAAACTGTGAGCAAAAAGTTTATTTCTCCTGATAAATATCGGTGCCATCCAGTCAGCTACGATTAGTGTGTGAATTTTGCGTTTTTATTGCTTTAACGTAGACACGCTACTAGTATATCGTTTATTCTGTGCTATATAGGCCGTATATCAGTTATTGTGGAGTAATATATAGTGCTTTTGAATTTCTGTATCATGGAAGCTATGTCATTTTACGATCCATCTAGCAATATTCCTAACAGGCACGCTAGGTATTCCCGTGGTGCGTTATTCTCCGGGTTGGAACCGGATGACAACATCGTCCCGATGAGCGTCGAGACGAATACGAAATCCGTAGTTGTAAAATTGCAATGCGAACAGTCCTCAAGATCTCAGTCAGCGTGTGTTCCACGGGCTGCACGATCTGAGGCACCTAGCGAACTTCGATATGTACATCAGCTAACCCGGCATACAAGTGTATCGCCTGAATTTGAGTAATGACATTAGAAGTTTTCGTTACGTTTATGATTCTTTTTTTAATTTCATTTTCTTTCCTTTCTTCGTAAACACGAATTGAGCGCGGATGTAGTACAATTGCCTCGGACTCACCGATATGCGGGGGTACTCAAGCTTCTGCTTTGACTAAAATTTACCCTACCGTAACGACTCACGAAAACTTGCACTCGGACTTTGGCGAAATTGTCTGCTCGCGACGTCGCGTAAATCAGATAACAGACGGACATTCTCCCTAGAATATAGAAGTCTGGGATACCGGGAAACTAGAATAGGCATCACAGTGAACCAGGAAACAGCTGCAGCTGATCAATTTCCTGTACCCCAAGGCACTGTGGCCAAGTGCTTTTGGTAAATATATTGACGGCTTCCTCCAAAGGACGAAGTGCGCCTAACGAATGTGAGTTATTGCCTGTTCTGGTGACTGCGGATAATAGAAATAGTGCAACGAGAAACGTAGGCTTGATCCCAGGGTAGCTCCTTGTAGAGGTGAAAGACCTATTATAATTACTTCGTGGAGTTTTTGTGTGAGTGTGCGAAGAGATTTGAATCACAGAATTGGATGAGTTATGAATATGACTGCATCTAGAAACTTCCGTGGACATGTTCCCACGAAAGCAATATAATTATTTCATTTTAAAACAGGCTATCCGCTGCTTGAATCTGAAACATGCCAGCGATTTGCGCTGTGATAAACAGTTTCCAAAACAGTTGATGAATACGACTGTATCTGAAAACTCCCGTGGACAAGTTCCCAAGGGAGTAATATTTACCTCTAGCAACAGGCCTTCCGCTGCGTCAGTCTGGAACACGTCATCGGTGTGCGTTGTGATAACCAGAATCGACATAAATTACCATAACAGATCAAATAATCATACTCAAAATATTGAGAGCAATATTTGAGAAATCGGGTCATCGATAAGTACCTAACAGAATTAACCAACGGAGTCATTTTTTTCCCTGTGGTAGAACCACGTGAAAAATTTGGCGCCGAAATTTAAAAATTGGATATTAAGCATCTCCTGTAGGTCGTAATTGTTTACAGTGGGTGTATTTGGTTGCATATATACAGTACGAATTGTTTTTGACGATTGTGCTGAGTGCTAGCATGTGTAGTGCGTTAAGCACAGTCTATAAAAGAAAATTTACGGCACCGATATTTCAGGAGAATGAATTGACGGCTAATCAAGTATATCGCGACGGCGGACGGCATAGCAATGACGGGCAAATAAACGATAATCGGAAAGATCATTGAGAAATGCTTTCGGGAGAATCTTCCCTTACGAAATCCCAGCTTGAAGAAATGAACCTCAGTGCATTCCTGAGCAACAATACGATGCAACTATACCTGTATCAACAGGGAAATGCCATCCACGAAACGACGCAAGGTCGACGCACCGTGAAGATAACATCGTACAAACAGCTTGACTGGGAAGAAAGATTCTCGCACAAACAACCACGTGAAGTAAAACCGTACCACGTGCACGAACGGTCATGGTACCGGGAGCCCGAGACACTAAATTGCTGATCGCCAGATGCCGCACGCGAGGCTTGATGATCTGTGAATCTTGATTATGTAATCACCAAGCAGTATGCTGGTGAAATTTTTTATTTTTGTTTTTATTGAACGAGAGATCTCGACATCTCGAGACTGCTCTCTCGTGGACAAAATACCAGGCGTTTTGCTGGTATCATAATTAATGCGATTGGAACCTTGTATATAGGCCTAATATCGCATGTTTTTCTTGTGAATCCCTGACTTAATACCTTGTGGGCCTGGAACTTGGATTGCATGGGCTGACACTAAGGGGTACCGTCATGGGGGAAATACTTAGGTAGGACAAGGCATTGGCACATAGGTAAATGGTTCGCTTGAAGAATTGTTTGGCTTTATAACCAGACACAATTCTTGACAAACGGGGGAAGTGTAGGGATGAGAGTCCCTTATAACCCTTTCTCTCCTCACCATAGACCACGATAGTGATAGATTGAGATCCCAGTCATGCGTAGATCATGCTATAGGAGACCTCTCTCGTATTATCGCTATATAATGCTGCACTCGTGCATGTATGATGATTATGAGACTCATTACTCTCTCGAGTACTTGGACGTAGGCTAGTGTGGTGCCTTGTGCTTTAGGCTTAGTTAATACATCATCTCTCTGCAACTCGTCTGTGTTGAAGCTTTATCATCCAGAAGATATAGAATCACTATTGAGGCGCTACCTACTGCGTTATCAGGCGACCGTGGAAGATACCGAAGTTAAGTATTCGGAACACTCCGCGGCAGGACGGCAATAGGGAATTCCTAAGGACCCTAAGTCCCCACACCGGTCTGTCTATACTGTTCTTGCACGACTCTTAGTTGAGACAGAATTTATGCCGAATTGATGATTATACTGAACCAATATCCCAAGTCACTCTGATAACTCGTTCGGACAGTGAGATAATATTAGTAATGCCGAATAGACAAGTCGCATGGTGTTATCTTCTATGACTATATGTCTATACAGCGCATGTGTGCTCCGTTGCAGCAGAAAACCAGATACTGAATGTCGGAATAAAGTCTTCCGATTTCGAATTCAAAGTGTGGCGCCAAATGTTCTCACGTGATTCGACCTCGGGAAAAACAATCCCAAACTACGTCAGCGAACTATCTTCGCATGGCTTGAAAATCTTCTTTATAATAATAATAATAACAGCAGGAGGGTATTTTTTTTACCACTATAAGTCATCGATTCAGTGTGCGATATGAGCTACTTAATTATATTTCTTATTTGGTATAACCCACTAATGGATAATAAATACTCTCAAAGAATTTAGGGCAAGTTCAGTGTCCTAGATACGACAGTTGATATCGCGTAGCCTATATACATTCAGAAATATATACGCGACACAACAATCCTACGTCCACAGACGCTGCTGACCTAACTCTGCTTAGGTATCATGATGAGCGCTCGTGATTGTTAAAAGTTAAAATAGATTCGTGCCTGATTGTTGAAACAGATTTTTTTTCTGTAGCGGAATAGGTAGCCTATTTATGTGCATATATATGCTACTCCTACTGCTACTAGATAGCCCATATACTGCTACTGCTCCAGAACTACGAGGAAGCGATGCAGCACTTCAATACAAGTCTTTATTTCCCTCACCGGCGAATTCTCCCGACCATCCGGTCAAAATATCAAGAAAACACCAACTACTTTTGTTTCGTCTGCAGTCCGGACATTATCGCCTCAATGCATATCTCCACAGAATAGGCCTCCCGGGATGGCTTTTGCCAAACCTGTGGAACCAGAGAAACAGTTAACCACTTCCTCCTTTATTGCCACAGATACAGCCGTCACAGATTCATTTTTAGACAACAGGCTCTAAAACACGATATTCCTTTCACAATCAAAGAAATTCTAACGAACTCTTTTCTTATTTCCGACTTTATAGATTATGTTACTTCGACAGGCAGATGTAAAATCAATATTTTGATTTTAAATAAGTCTAGAGTGGTGTAAAAGACCTGAGTAGTCGGTGCACCAGACTAAACTCATTATTTATCATCATCATCATGCTACTGGATCACGGCGAGATTCATCTCTTCATTGTCAGAATATCAGTAGGCCCTACCCCGAATTAGCCGTGAGCCATATGTGAAATAGCAGCATTTAGTGGAAAAAAATGTAAACAAACTTGCCCCTAGGCTGCTCTAAAGTCGGTAAATAACACTTGGCTGTTCCCGGCTCCCGCTAAGTTTGTCCATGACGAAGTCACTCTGGTCCATGTCGCCGACGGCCGATGACGCATGGCAGTGCAGTGACTAATGACGTGATGAGTGGTTGAGTGGGGACTTCAGCGCCGCGATGAGCGGGGCTGTTCGCTGCTGGTAGGGGTGGACGGGTGTAACAAAGTACTGGTGAAGATTTATGCTATTCACGGCGGGGAAGGACTTTCTGTCACTCAATTCATCCAATACTGTCCACAAATTGCGTAACCATAACGGTGCAGTCGATTCGGTTTGTGTCGTGCGGTCTGCAATGCACGGAGTGCATTGAGTACAATAGTGCATTGGTCGTTCGGTACGCTACGTACCCGATTCCGGCTGAACCAGGTAGGCAATTAAATAGCCTTGTAAAATTAATGTAGGTGTCGGTGATTTTGCAACACCGAGTTTAAATGTGACAATTTTATTGAAAAAACAACCTCAAATCTACGTTCGCCTAATAATTACCTATTTTTGGCAAATTTTAGCTTGGCAAGTCTGGGTCACTGGTCCGACACTAAAGGGCTTAAATCTGTGGTGACACTACGTTGTAATTTCTAGGAAAAGTATGTTAATATTGTTAATGTAATATAAGCTAATTACCATCATTAGGCCTTCATGTTTTTGTGTATGGCAGCAGAATATCGAGGCATAGAAATAAAATGGTGATTGAGTTTTATTACAACCCACAAAGCCCCCCAAGCTGCGTTGTATGGATGCTGCTGAATGAACTGGGGGTGGATTACAAGCCAATCCTCATTGATTTCTTCAAAGACGAACAAAAGGGGGAAGCCTACAAGAAAATCAACCCTCGAATGCAAATACCTGCTATAAAGGATGGTGACATGATCTTGGCAGAAAGGTATTAGGCAACATCACAATCTAATGTGTACTGTTTGTTTCGTAGTCATGCTCTAGTACTCCATACGAGAAATCTAAATTCGAAACCCATTGATTGCAGCCTGTAGGCTGAGATGTCTAATGCCATTACCGGGCCAGAGCAAATGAGTAGGGTTACTGCTAAAATGACCCAGGCATAAATATGCGCAAGCGACTTGCCCATGCTTTTTATGTTGAGTATATTTCTTTCTCCAGTTAAACAAAGCGCGGATATCATTTGTGATGTCCTTGATATGACATGGTAGGGTTTGATTGGGAGAACTAATTACTACCGGTACTAAATAGTAGTAGGCCTTCTACCAGTTACGTAGCTGGCTATCTTACCTCATTGCAACCTGAATACATTTCACTTTGAACTCAAGGTGAAGCTTGGGATGACCTTGCTCAACTTTCATTTATAGTCGTGCGATCGCTATCTACCTCTGCAGCAAATATGAGAAGGCTGCTAAGAAGAACAAACTCTATTCGCGAGATTTGATGGAGCAAGCAAGGTTCCATGAACTTATGATGAGAGATGTCGATAATTATCAAACCATTTTGAAATACGTGGTAAGTATAGAAGAAACAAGCAAAGCCAATGACGCATATGGAACATAGAGCCTTTATGTCCTATTTCTTGCCCATAGGGCAACCTAGCGGCGACGAAAGGTACGATCGGCTGCAAACGATCAGTAAACTTCAACAAATCCACCCATATACCCTTCTCTTCCCAACTCCTGTCCCTTCTCCACCTCACCGACTGTCCTACATAACACAATTTTTGAAGGCCTTCTGTAAAACAGTCATTTATTTCCCAACCAGACCAGGCAGACACCAGTTATTTGCTCTGTTTTCATGGGAGATATGCTAAGGAGTAAAACATTGCTACTCTCTCTTACCCAGCTATGCTATGTCATTTGTGATATGACAGTTTCCTACATCAAAGAGATACTGTATGATTTAATCTAGAATGTGGACGACATCCTTGAAGGCAAGTCACAAAGCCTGGTCAACGCGTTACTGCCAAAGTGTGAGAAGATTCTTGAAGAATATGACGATATACTGTCAAAAAATGACTACATCTTCGGATCCCACTTGACCTTTTTGGGTGAGATTTTTTTGTGGTCTGAGTATTACCTGTGGTGCTCACTATACTCACTGCTGAGATGACCTTTATTGCAATGTTGTGATGGCTTTTATTAACTGAAAACGTGACTATAACAACATGGCCCGTACAGCAACAGACAAGAATACAAAACTAAGTGTTAAGATAAAAGACTATATTCTAATATAAAGAGAAACAGCTATAATTAGTGCAATTTACATAGATAAAGTCCACATCACCACAACTCGCCATGTAAAATTTGGGGTTCATAAGTAAGACAGCCAGATGCCGCAGACGTTTCTGTTATTCAGGGTTTGGGAGCAGGAAGAGCTAGAGATAATGTTTGAGAACGCAAACTAGACAGGGTTATATTCATAATCTACATGAGGCTTCATGTCTGGGGAAGATGTTGCGGATACTATGTACCGCTCAAACAATCTAGGTCAAAAACTGGTGTGTTTTGAAGCACGCTGATGTGGACAAAAATTATGTAAGCGCCATGACACCACGGGAATATCATGATATCCTTGATGCTGCAGTCAGTCTATATGTGTACCCCGGCGACAATCCCTCCTTTACGGGAAAGCTACTTGTTGTCGTAGATACAATCAAGTGTTGTTTCACAGATTTCGCCGTCTCTCACACTGTGTCAGCGATGGAGATGAGTGCATATAAAGATTGGGAAAAATTCTCCAACCTCATGAAATGGAAAGCCAAGTTAGCTAAACTTCCATACTTTGAAGAATGTCTTAAAAAGCCTGTCGAATCCAACAATCAAATGGTGCAACTTATAATGGAAAGGGGCATGAAAGCATTTGAAGAATTCATGGCGCAGCACCAGCGGCAGTCAGAGAAATAAGCAATGATCGAAGTAGCAAATTAAGCTACATAGTTCAATCATGATTCTGTTTTAACCTAGTCCATTGTTTCAGCTGATCAAACGTTACTAATAAGCTAATAAGCGGTTTTGTTTATGTGGCGATACTCGGACAAACAAGGTCGTGAGCAACGTTGGCACGGGCGGAGAGAGGTCGTGTTTAGTGGGGTATTTGACATGAATGGACGTGTATGAAATTTTTAACACGGTGACGCAGGGATATCTAGATATCCTTGCTCTAGATATCCCTGCGTCGCACGTATTAAAAATTTCATACACGTCCATAGATATCTAGATATCTTTGGTGTGACGGTACCATTATGATACCTGTAAGTTCGCAGGCAAATGTATAGTGGTGTAAATTTGGCGTCCTGGTAGGATTTTCCATCAGTAATAGCTTACCATACCGGTATGCGGCATCATTAGGCAAAAAGGCAAATCGTGCGTTCTACCGTATCATACCCAATAACCGGTCGTATACCGGTTAGTATGGCGAAGGATCTACTTTATTGTACGTTCTTCTCGCACCTATTATAAAGATAAACAGTCGGCAGTTATCGTTCGTAGGCTACCATGTCGTCAACATCAAGGCGTATTGCCTGATAACTTCTTTTACCTATAAAATGGTTGTATTTACTGAAACTTAGATAGCCAACGTGCAGTATGAGAAATTCATGCCTCTCACCTCTTGCAGTAAAGGTGATTATGTTGTTGATCCCATAACTTGAAATTCTTTTTTGTTTATTTGGGTTCAATCCAGTACAAGTTTGAGAGTTATCGCTTTTTCAGATATAGTCAAATTTCGTGCAATGGATCTGATTGACCGTTGCTGAAATGGTTGCAGTGAACTTTGGTACAGCGAAATTAATTCGTAGTCAATAAGAAATGTCAACAAGGACCTCAGAAAACCTCCGTCATCAACGAGTAGTGTAAGCACACAGGAAAGCAATCATATTCGTCTGCATATGCATCAGCGAGGTGCATGGACCATTGCAAATGTGAAGGAATCCTCAAAGATGTAAGCAAGCACAGCCAGACGAAGACAACAGCTTCCGATTTGCTACTATGCCTTTACTGTATTCTACGTACCCTTGTTCCGTATGTGTCTGTGAAGATCTATAACTCCTTACTCATGATAATTGGCGTGAAACAATGTGAATATACATGGTGAACATTACACGGTCTTATTTATTGCTGAAGCGGCATTTCCGAGAAAAAATAGTCATAACAGAATGGTCATATTAACGAATCTCTTCATTTGACGTTTCTTACATTTAGATATAAATCAGAAAGACTTGATAGCATATTCTTCATTACAGAATTATCAGCGTATATTCTAATGATAGTCAAATCTTCTGTAGAATACATCACCATATCACACCAGGGTGCCCCAGCGACTAAAAGTGGGGCGCAAACTTGATAGCAATGTTCCCGTTGTGATAGTAGGGCAAAAGGAATCGCCATTATACCAGTATATTTTTTTAATATATCCCAGACCAGTAGGCTACCTCCTGTAAGATTGGATCTTGCCGTTACCAACTGCATTTGCTATAATTAAAGTACGGGTCGAATATGGGCACTTTTCAAAATCCCAAATCCGGACCCGTCACAAACTCTGGCATCAGGCATAGCGCCCAATAATGGAATTCTGGATTAACCACTAATCCACACCTGCTGTGTGTGTGAAATCCAGTATGCTTGCAATACTACTTCAGCATCCATGGTTCTGATATCTTTCTCTGACTCTTGTAGCACTTCCCCCTCTTGCTGTTGTTGAACCACGAACATATGTGTGATCTGACGTGCACGGAGTGTAATCTTTTTCGATGATAGCTGCGTCATGTAGGATTGTAGGTAGGCTACTACCCCCGCCGGTCGCCATGAAAAATGTGGAAGAGCCTATTTCGGACTAGTCTAGGGACTCTGGAATCAGATCCATTGCAAATATTTTGACGATAAGAAGAACGTACAATAAAGTAGGACTAGGTCATTCGCCACATAGCCTACTAATTAGGCCTATATACCGATATACGGCCGGATATGGGATATGATACGGTATACCGTATTAGTAGTCTATATAGCACTCACGATTTGCCTAATGATACCACATAACGAGGGTAGATACTAGGTGACTGAAGCAAGTGGACAACTCTCAGGCCCACGGTTAAGGTCCTTTTGCCATTGGTGACATCATTTTCGATAGAATGTGAATATCTATTGCTATAATAGGCATATATTATAGTGGTTGAGTATGTAATCGATTTGCAGCAATGTGTAACACCAAAGTCCATAACGATAAAAGCAGTCCTGGACGAAGATTTCTTCGTATATTTGAAGTCTATAGAAATTGAGGAGGTGGCCATTGCGTCATATTCAGGTTGTCACCTCGTCAGATTTTTCTGCTCGTTTGCACACGAATAATCTTCACGTATCTTGACGAAATCTGCCCGGTGGTGTAAATATTTGAGTTATTTGCTCAACCTACACACTTCACTTTGTCATCTGGCTCACCCGGCGAACGTATTGTACCAATACAGACGTGTAATATAGGCCTACTATATCCATTTAAGTTGATAAGGACCCTTTAGTCAGAATATATTATCATCGCGATTGTCAGGTATACTATTGGGTCGGTCATGGCCTACTTTATTAGGCTATGGGTGGGTGTATCTCTGCATGATACCGCATCAAGTCAGTTCGCCAATAACTGGATAATTTTCTAACCGCTGCTGCTGCTGCTGAGCGTCACCTGTCATCACTTTGAGGATAAGGATATCGTCATTTGGATGAATTATTATTATTATTGTAGATTGTATTGCGAGCAGGCTGCAGTCAAGAGCTATGAAGCCCGGGCTGCGGCGGAAGTCCTGGCGGCGAACAAATGCCCTGACCCCGAGAAACTACTGTGTATGTCGTTGAGTAGTCTAACAGCTCCCACGAGACAGGTTGCAGTGGGTAGACCTATAGCAAACGGGGTGAAAGTTCTGCTAAATCACTGTGGATCTCTCTTGTATTTGACAAACCCTCTTAAAGTAGCAGTAAACTGGGTTCACGTCTACAGTGGAACATACACAAACTCAATGCATTTCTTAATTTCAACGTATGTATCATATATTCCTTGGGACATTGAACAAGTTTCATTTCTTGAACGGTAGAGTCTTTAGGCTAAACCCAGCACAATGCTTATGTTTTACTACCATCCGCAGAGTCCCCCAGCTGTGTCGTATGGATGGTTTTGAAAGAGTTGGGAATCGAGTGCAAAGAAAGTGTCGTCGATTTTTTCAACGCTGAGCATAAAGGTAAAGAATACGCAGCAATCAACCCCCGAATGCAAGTACCTGCAATTAAAGACGGAGATTTTGTCGTCACCGAAAGGTTTGTCGCAACTTATAGGCCTATATACTCAGTTCAGTTCATATCCAGAGTCAAAATGCCTGTATTGCATAGATCATGCCCCCATGCGAATTACTCAACTCGATCGGCTGTTCAAACGACCAATTTCCTTAGAGCAACCAGACTGCGCCAGGCCTACACTCTGATACAAGGACACGGACTCACCCAGTGTGTGTTAGAAACGTGTCCGGAATTAGTCTATAACGTCTCAAGTGTAAGGAAGTTGGCTATCTTAGTAACGCTAAACCAATGCTTAGTTCCATTAGTTATGGCTCATGGTGTGCCAACGATGAATACAAACGTCTGCACGCTAACTCAGCTGCGCACTGCCAAAAGAACAAGCGCTTCATGAAAAAACACATTTGTTAGTATCCATATTTCCTATATCGTCAACTATGTTCCAAACTTGAAAGCGGGAGTTCGGCTCTCAGTTTTCAATGTTTTGCTCTTTTTACAGTCGTTCAATCGCCATCTACCTCTGCTCTAAATTCGAGAAGGCTGACAAGAAGAACAAATTGTATCCGCGGGAATTGAAGGAGCAAGCAAGATTTCATGAAACCATGATGCGAGATGTCGATAATTACCTCACCATATTAAAATACCTGGTATGAGCTCAAATATAGCCGAGTGCTTTGATTGTCCGCCTTCTGATCGGGAGGTTTCGGGTTTGATTCGAACCAAAAACAATATAATTGGTTTCTCTCTGTTTGGAAGTCAGTAGGCCTATCGGGCTTGTGATAGTGATCCCGCGATACCAAACGTTGTGAAGGTTGGTTGTCAAACGACTCGCTCAAACGAAAAGGTAACCTGGACTTGAGATTCTTTGCCAACAATTACCACAATATCATTTAGCGTCTTTGAGGTAGGCCTACGCGCTGTAAATTGGTCATCAATTGTGCGTGCAATAATTAGCCTATAGCGTGCGTCACTGCGGAGGCCAATTGGGAAGAAAGCAGTTAAGCTGGAAGCTTACGGTGTTGAGGGCTATATTTGCACATATGAACGATTTTAAAAGATTTTAAAGTAGCCGATATTACACACCTACCGATTCTTTTTCTGTATAGAATGCTGATGATGTTTTTGGAGGAACATCTCAAAGCATGGTCGACACACTGCTGCCGAAATGTGAAAACATTCTTCAGGAATATGACCAGATACTATCGACAAGAGGCTTCGCTTTTGGATCC
The DNA here is from genome assembly GCA_030412335.1 of Botrylloides violaceus. Taxonomy (NCBI): domain Eukaryota; kingdom Metazoa; phylum Chordata; class Ascidiacea; order Stolidobranchia; family Styelidae; genus Botrylloides; species Botrylloides violaceus. The sequence goes on from JASFYC010000151.1 coordinate 28,931, forward strand.
CATTTGACTTTCCTAGGTCGGTAGAAAAGGTACAGAAGTATCCAAAAAGCCATAGCCGCGAGGGCCTCATGCATATACTTCCTGGCGGTGGTCTAGAACTCCCTGGCCTTAACCAACCCATGCCAGCCAAGTTTCATTATTGCAGACCGAATCTATAACCTGTGGATAGGTCTTTATCGAGTATATCACCACCCGCTTGCAATTATGGAGATCACCGCACACACCCGGCAAAACACATGTTGAACATACACATGCTCTAACTTGGTTGTTATTGACTTTTTGAATATCAACTAAAGATGTTATGGGAATTTTGGGGAATACCAAGCCCGGCACCATCTATACATAATTGACAGGTCGATATTCATGGAGTAAATCTCCTATCTCTACATTGTTGGCTTCAATTCCATCTACTGCGGAACTACGGAATACGAATCAATTTCGGCCCGATGCCCATCTCCTTTCTCCGTCCTTCGTCCGAAAATAATAGACTCATTTTAGACTTTGCATGGACTCACTCGATTAATGCCATGGAGATGAGTGGAAATGTGACCTGGGATAAATATCCGAACTTGAAGAAATGGAGATCGACTTTATCAAAACTTCCATATTTTGAAGAATGCGTTACTAGACCAGGTCGAGCGAGCAAGCAACTGTTCCAGCTTCTGCTAGAGAAGGGTTCAGCAGCATATCCTATTTTCGTGGCTCAAATGCAAAAGAAATAGGATTGCTGGTGTTGCAGATGATGAAATATTTGTTGTTATTCATGTCTAAGCTGCAATAAATCAATGCAATCGGAAATTTTATTTTATTGATTTTATTTGGAATTTAAGGCGCTTTCAACTAATAAGGTCTTTTACGCCAGGTCGATGCTCGCGATATACGTGTCAATACTCTCGGCTTACAGCCCGGATCACGATTACAATCACAGCACTCCGCACTTCTCCGATACCGACTGCCAAGCAGGAAATGAACAGATACCAATTTTAAAGTCTTCGATTTGACTCGGTCTAGAATCGAACCCGGAACCTCCCGATCAGAAGGCGGCCAACTGAACGGAATCCAATCAGGGACATACTGATTTGAAGGCGGACAGACATATTCCAAATTAAAAGTAAAACTATACTTGATCATTGTCAGAGGTGTGTGTAGCCTACTTGTCATCATGTCGCGCACTAGCCACATTGCACCATTTCTACATAGCCAATTCGCTGGTAGTTGATCATGCCGGTTATAATGTCTTCCCAGTCAGAAAAATGCGAACGTTCCATGTGTCCCGCGTTTGGGGTTGCCAAAGCTATCGCATGGAACGCCATGCGATATAAGGACCACACATGGCCCTAGATTTCTGATTGGGTAGGTAAAGTGCCGGCTGAGTCACTCCCCATCAAACGAGGGCAGGCAGTGTGTTGTATGTAAGGGGGAAACTACATCGGGTGGATGAATATGACGCACACGTTCTTGGTTAGTTTGCGATTAACAATCAGAGATTTAGTTACCGTGCAACAATTTTGCGTTGATGGATCTCGCAAATATTCCCGTAAAATGGAACGTCTCATCAGCGGTATGGTGTAGGTCTTACGTTGAATCTCTTTAAAAACTAATATTTCTACATTGCTGGAAACACTCACGTACCCCTTGGAAAGTTTCTGGCCGTACCATCCCAGTGGTTCGCGTACCTTAGATTGAGAATCCCTGAACTGTTCAAACATACTTTCTCATCTCACAATGCAAATGTATGACACAATTTTGTATGCTCGAGCGATGGGTGATCTGGTCACGTTTTCATTGTCATATCGTTAGTTGGTTGGCGAATCGAACCCAGAACCTCCGATCAGAAGGCGGACAGTCTATACCACTCGGCCAACTTAACGGTTAGTTGGCAGTGGTAAGATAGTCTAGTAATATTTTCTAACCTTTATGATATAGTTTCATCATGAGCAAGACGGCTACACTATTAGTGAATAAGTAACGAGACTAAAATAACTAATACCTAACTAAAATTATAGATACGCCCATACTCTTTCGTTTCTGCCAAGTCACTCTTGTTGATTTTAGGTATCCATCTCGATAGGAAAGACTTTGCCTAGAACGGATACGCTTTGTCAATAGAAGAAACTGGGAGCCCTCTAAAACATTAGTCATTTGTGAAAAGCACTTTGAAGATCATTATATTAGGCATGGAAAGCGGACGACCTTAAATTGGGTTAGCAATCCAGTGCCAACCGCTTTAACCAAAGCTCAGGCAGAACATCATTCGACTATTCCAACTAAATTGACTTCACGTCCACCACCGAAGAACCGTTCGTTGCTACCTGATGAGTTGAATAACTTTAATACACTGGACAAAATCACTGGATTTGAATGTCTTGATGAAAGCCTTGCTCCTCTAAATTACTCCTTTCATCAATCAGAGGAACGGTATGTTGTGTAGCCTACTACGAATTGTGCTTTGAAGAGTTTCCAAAGATCAGAAATGCCATCAAAATTGATAATCACATGAAAGTAAAGTTGCAGCACAATGGTTTAAATGTTCCATTGCCCAAGTGGTTTACATCACAGAGGACACTACAACTATAAAGACGTCTCTATACTACAACTGACAAAAAAGAGCATGTTGCTGAATTTTCCATCTTACATGAATGGTTTTGACGATAATGACAATAATGAGTTGGACCTCTTGGAAGAACTGCGTAGTATCAAGTACTACAAAGCTGCAGGTCACCCTGCCATTTCTGCTGATGTCCTATATATTCTCTGATATGCTCTTATTATATGAGCATCTATTTTAAAATACTGTGCCACAGTCATTTTCAGTTCCTTGGTTTACTTTGCTGGTATCTAATATATTCTCATTTTTGTCTGTTGCAATAAAAATTGTATTACGTTGTGCTTCCATAGGTGAAAAATTCTACCTGTTATAATTATTACTGGTAAAAATGGACTGATGCTTATCGCCGCGCCAGACGGAAAAACGTGTGACAGGACGTACCTGCATAGAGGGACCCGAGTGCGAACTGCAGGGAACGTAAAATTAGGTACAACATAACTACCGTACAAGAAAAGAAGCCTATAGTCGGTGACGTAACAGTGACGTTATCATGTGATTAAATGGACACCACGATAAACTTACCGGTTTTAACTCGCCTAAGCACTATAGTCTATTATATCTGCAACCGTATTAGAGTACGGAAATTCAAGCCCAGCTGAATATGGAATTTATCTCAGATTCTCAAGCTCTCTGAGGTCTTCTTCGTGGTCATCTGTATTTGGTACTGATTCAATATGGCTTGCACTACGCCGTTGATGAGGTCCGTCCACTCAAATTATGGATCTATCTTGTAGGACTGACATGTATGGGCCAGTCACAATGCCGTGGTTCTCGGCGGTGTACGCCAGTGTCATGATTGACACCTGGATAATAATTGACTACACTCCTTTTTTTAGTCGGTCAATCGCTATCTACCTTTGCTTGAAATACGAGAAGGCTGATAAGATGAACAAACTCTATCCACGAGATTTGAAGGAGCAAGCAAGGTTCCATGAACTTATGATGAGAGACGTTGATAACTATTTCACGATTTGGAAGTATTTGGTGGGAAATACAAAATATTACATGCAATAAATATAAATAAAGTGGTGACACGGCGACATTGCACTAAAGAGGTCATCCCAGTGAGTGGTCAAGTTGTCACAACCACATCCCTCCCCACTCCCGCGATACTGACTGCTTAGCAGTCGTTTACTCGGTCGGTTAACTCGGCAAACTGAGCGGTGACGTCGCTCGATTAGGGGACCGCTGATCCGGCTTGCAGCGAATCATTTGAAATTATAATTCGATATCTATTTATCTAAGCTATAACCCAACAATAATATGTACGTTTTTCTTTCAGAATGAAGACGCGATTTTAGAGGGCAGAGCAAATTCTGTCTTGGACTCCGTTTTGCCAAAGTGCGAGAACATTCTTAAAGAATACGACGATTTGCTGGCAAACCGTGACTACATTTTTGGATCACATCTAACTTTCCTAGGTAACTCATTAGGCCTACTCCAGCCATACAAATTAACACTCTATGCGGCAGTAAAGTACAAAACAATCTGCGCCACTCGAAGTGTTATTTGATTAGCTGACTATAACCTAGAGGGTATATTCTAAAGTCATTTTTGGCGTATCCAAAAGGATTGGTACTTATCAGCTGCCGTGGCGAAGCCGTAGCCTATGCGAATGTTCTCAATAAAATCCTGTTGTCCAACTGCCATCATATACAAGGTCTGTGGTCTCTTCCCGGTATACCTGGTATTGGCAGGCCAATAATTTTATGGCCGTTATCTTGTTGGGTATGCTATATTCTTTTTATTACCATTTGGATGAATTTTTGCAATTACGAGAATTGTCATGTGACCACGTGTTGTCGGACACCATTATTTTCACGGCAGAAGTGACCAAAATCGTCTCCAATGCATCGAGTTATCACAGTATAAGGCTGCGTACAATTTTGTACAGGCGTAAATTATGGGCTAGTCGTATAATAGCTATTATTCAATGCGGTATACAAATCACTTTTAGACTACACCTTTGCACATGTGGTTGCTGGTATGGCGATGACCGGATATAAAGATTGGGATAAATATCCCAATTTAAAGAAATGGAAGACAACCCTCTCAAAACTCCCATACTTCCAAGAATGCATCAAAAAACCAGCCGAAGCAAACAAACAATTTTTCCAAGTTTTGTTGGAAAATGGACCCGATACTTTCAGGGTGTTGGCTGGAGAGGAGAAAAAGTGATGCCTGTATTAATTCAACGAAGATGCTCTCAACGGAACAGAGTCGCCAATAAGGCTAATTAACAGTAGGCTATTCCATAACCGCTAATAGATATAGTACGTATCCATAAAATACTTATACCGAGGCCCAGGTAATTTATCTACGCTTATTCAATTCTTAATACAATAACTTTCACATTACCAGGCAGATTTATTGATTGTTGGGTGGTGACGGCGGACAGTTTGCCGATATGTAGACCCTATCGTATTTTTTGTGTTTGTTTAATCTGTGAGCCTTATTTGGAACCGTTGGCGCGATTGGAAAGTCGTAGATTAATATTTATCAAGATTTTAAGTGTTAAGGAGGAGGATGTTGTAAAGCGTACTCGATCTGGCCGCGCATTCTACGGCCTGACGAAAATGCTGCTCGATTGTGACTAATTTATCAAGATTATTACTTTGGATTGATTACCCAATCGACGTGTACCTCCGCACGGATACAAGGGAGAGGCTTTTCGTTAGACGGTCACATTCGAAAAGAGAAATCGGTGGTCAACCAACAGTTTCGAGTTTTTTGGTTTCATTTATGTTATCTGCATGTCTGTTTGAAAGTGATGTCAATTTTCTTCGTATCGTTTATTTGAGTCGGAATAGATTGGATTAGGTGAACATTTCACAATACCACGATATTACGATTGTTGATTTACGGAGTTCTAAGAGTAGGCCATCCATAGTCCAGTAATATTTGCTAACCTTTATGATATAGTTTCATCATGAGCAAGCCGGCTACACTATTAGTGAATAAGTAACGAGACTAAAATAACTAATAACTAAGTAAAATTGTAGATACGCCCATACTCTTTCGTTTATGCTAAGACACTCTTGTTGATTTTAGCTATCTATCTCGATAGGTAGGGGAGACGTCATCCGCACAACAACTTCGTCGGTGGTACTATAGAGAGTCTCTATAGTGGTACGCCCTTAGAGATTTATGCTGAATCCGCCGCTGGGCCTATAGAAGCTTGACTTTAGTTAGGCAGCGCAGCAAGGCCCTGGGCCTAGTTCAATATTAGGCATGCAGCTTCAACAGGATTACCGCACAACGAGGATAATATTGAACAAAGGTTTTGTTCGGTGTACCAAATATTTGGGTCTTTTACTAATACATGCATCCTACAACTATTTCGACCAAGTCGATTTCGGTTACCTTTGGTCCTAAGCTTACAATGTATGCATGGGGGTAGCCTAAAAACACCGTAAGTGACTGTTGCCCTACCATGGGATGGCGGCACAGCGCACGCTGCTCGCTGGTGAGCTGGTGATTTCCGATCCCGATCATTGAGTAGGGGAGTCTCGATTTTTTTATAATCTCTATGGTGTCGCAGGTGTCATATTCGCTATAGCGAAAAGGGAATTTCAGAAATGTGGCATTTGTAATTTGCTCGCTCTTTTCGATCTGGTGGTGGTCTCGGGACGACGTGAAGATGGCGTGAGTGTTGGCTCTTGTTTAATCAAATTTAATCGCCTTCGGTGGTGGTGAGGCGTAAAGTTAAAAAGTGAATTTGGGATGATACACCTTTAATGACGTCGGGTTTTATGCATAATATAGTACTAGTCAAGTCATTGGCTTTTCTATCTTGTGCGGTAAGGTACCGGCACTTTATGATTGCGTATTTTGTTGCAGTAAGGTATCAAGGGATACGTTGTATGAGTGTGTGGAAGCGGTTCTCTCCGGCGTGAAGGACAAACCAAGAAAGTTTCTACAAACTGTAGAGTTGCAGATCTCACTGAAAAACTACGATCCACAGAAGGATAAGCGTTTCTCTGGAACTGTCAAGTATGTCATATGAGTAGCTCCAACCAATCAACAAAGCATTGGTAGTCTCTGGTTATTACTAACAGAGACGGACCTCAACCCAAGGTCTTAAATATTGGGGAGGCCACTTTTGTGGACCGACTGATATATTTCGATAGGTAGGCGATGACATTCTGCTGGTGACTGTCTTCATATACTGAAGTCTGCTTTGATCTCACTTTGTAATACACCCTATTCGCTTGGTTCACAAACAATGACGTTTTTGTTTAACGCATTCCATGCAGAATTATAGCAGCTGGATACCGTGGAAAAAGCTTATCAAAATTTCAACTTGTGTGGAAAAATCTACCTATTATAGTCACACAGTAGCCACACCATCAATAACCAACATTGTAGCATCGCAAATGACACAGGAACTTAATGTAATTCCGTGTGCGGCTACTTCCTGTTACAGGAGTGTTTTGTACTTTTTTTGTGGAATTTGAAGGGTCTGATGCGGCAGCCCTGCCACATTTTGCATACTGGCTACTCATGTCATAGAAAGCAGATGTTGCATTTGGTATCGGTAATTTCAGAGCCACATGATGTCCAACACTGGATATGACCTCACACTTTAACCTTGAATATATATATATAAACAACTCGGGTCCAGACCCTCGAAATTCTACACAAAAAGCACTGAACGCTCCCTGAGCTGGAAGTAGCCACGTGCGAAAATATGCCATGGTCCCGTGTCATTTGCGATGCTACTATGTTGATTATTGATGCTGTGACCACTGAAAATTGAATTTGGTTGTTATATTGAATTTTGCACACCAAATGCCTATCCTTCCGTACCATCCTAGCAGCTAATTCCACGGGACTTCCGGCCTGGCGCATGGAATGTGTTCCAAAAATACACCAATGTTTGCATACTAAAATCGGGAGACAACCTCACTTCCTGCTACGATAGAAATGAACGCAACAGCACATTACTTAGGCCTAGTGTCGTCACCAAGACACTAATTCCAAGCTGATGAGACCTTCCAGGGTCACTAATATACCATGCATGCCACTAAACAGTAGACCTAGAAGGCTTCTTTGCTCTGCTGTTTAACTATGCAAGACAGTTTTGTAAGTGACTTATTGCCAGTGCATCTGTTCAGTTGTACACATGTCTTAGTAAGGTCTAGGTAAATTGCCCGATGATGTTTATTGCATGTATTAGCTGAACTATATGTGGACAACTATTTCTGAGGGCAACTAGAAGCACTTGAGTTATTTTGGATTTAACAAGGATTATCTCCCAACACAATTTTACTATTGTGTTTCCTCATTTTAGACTTCCTCATGTTCCACGCAACAAGTACAAGGTTTGCGTACTCGGTGATGCTGCTCACTGCGACGAAGCTAAAGCCAACGATGTTCCGTGCATGGATGTCGAGGCGTTGAAAAAACTGAACAAAGACAAGAAACTCGTCAAGAAGTTAGGTTGGTCTTGCAGTGTTATTAAAATTGCTTCGACTTACCTGTAGTACGGCGCCTTTTACAATGTTATTATTGCTACCGGTACTTCATTGTAGTTTCTCGTTATCTGTGTTGTGTACTTCGGTTGTTGCAACTATACATTGTTCTTTTAGCAAAGAAATACAACGCTTTCCTAGCTTCCGAGTCTCTGATCAAGCAAATTCCCAGATTGTTAGGTCCTGGTCTGAACAAGGCTGGTAAATTTCCCACCTTGGTCACCCACAATGAAAGCTTGCTTAGCAAGGTAAGTATTGCAGACAAGGCCGATATCCTTTGAAATAATATTGTTTAAAACTCCTGTCGTTTCCTTCAGATCACTGACATCAAGAGCACCATCAAGTTCCAGATGAAGAAAGTCTTGTGCTTGGCTATCGCTGTCGGCAATGTTGAAATGTCTGATGACCAGCTTGTACAAAATATCAATCTGGCAATAAATTTCCTGGTGAGTTAACAATGAGGTCACGACCAGACATAATTAGGACATTCGTTCAGTGTTGTGAAATGACAGTTTTTGCCAATTTTCCTAATCTGAAATTGGTGTGGTCTCCCCGAACTGGTGATTCCCTTCGCTTACTCTGCAATCGTGATCTAACGGCACTATACAATATAGAAAAATACGTAGCATGGTGGAACCGTTTTGCTGAGAATAAATAAAGCTTGAAAAAGACAGCCTCGGCAAGGCTAGCAACCATGCTAATATGTGTAAACCCTATTTGCAGTTAAGTGGGTACATGCATCCGGCATTGGTGTCCTCTAGGTCTAGACAACAGCCTGCCGGTATTTAGCATGTTTTACAGATCTGGGTTGCGTATTCCTTTGCAACTCGGCGCAGACAACATGCAATAACAAATAGGATATTCTGATATCGCCGACAACAGTCTACTTGTGGCTGGAGTCTGTTAGCAATCAGGATACATGTTCTAGGTTCTAGCAAAGGCTCTAATAGCTGGAGCCTATGGCTTTACTGCCTTGGCGTATTGCCTACTGAGATAATTTGAAAGGTGCTTCTGTCTGAGTGAAAATATTGATCTGGTACCTCTGATGGTCCTTAATACATTATTGTAAACCCTGGTCTTGCTCTTTCAGGTGTCTCTTCTCAAGAAGAACTGGCAGAATGTCCGCGCCTTGTACATAAAGAGTACTATGGGAAGACCGCAAAGGCTTTATTAATTGCCTTTTCAAATACAACAGCGTTTTAACGTGCTGATTATGTATGTGTCTGTTGGCTGTTGCTCAAGGTTGGGAGAGGTAGCGACTGGGGGTTCTCCAAGTGTGCTGGTCTAGTGATAAGACTGTTTTCGTCCCACGGCTGGTATCATGCTCAGGAATAGTACAGTGCGTGATTCAGCTTCAAGCCAGGACACTTGGCGTCTCCGGATTTTTGTTTGGTGACCCTAATAGTCAGCTGGTTAGGGGATGGTATCGCCTTGCCTTGTGATACTAATAGCGGACGGCTCGGATTCGCTCCACACGGGTCGCGATGCCTTTCCCATCATATAAATCCTGCCTCCGTGCGTGTCACGGCGGGAGGTTTGTAGCTGGCCTTAGCCCGGATCCCACCAGACACGCCTCTATCCTATGCCCCGTACTCGGTTTGAGAGATTCGACATACCCCGCCTTCAAGAAATTCCATTATATACCCTCTGGCGGTGATGTGTATAGGCCTACGGTATCTGGCCAGCTGTACAGTCGCTATCGCTGCCCGAGGAAGAAAGCTATGTCGCTAACGGGTTAGAGAGATCAGAGCTCACGTCGTCCCATTTTGTGGGATCTTCACCGTTTAGCGGCTGGCTTATTATATACTAGATGGTTTTCCGGGTTTCACTCTGGGGATACAACATAGATGTTGTAGCCCTACCCGAAAAATGCGACCCCCATTTAATCGTTGGTGAGACGCTTCCCTCTCTTCTCTTGACGAGGGAAATTGGCTCCCCGATTCACTTCTCATATGCATTATCTAATCCCGTATAAAATATATGCAAGACGCCGAACCGAAGGACAGAACGTAAGCACAATGTTGGGCTACCTTATGCGACCAGAAGTGGTGAGGAAATTGTTCCGCTAGATGGCAGAAATGATTTAAAAGGTGCATCTCTGATTTCGGCGTATCGAAACCCGGAAATAGCAGCAATGGGCGATGTAAAACCAGGGATTTTTAGAAATTTTAGAAATCCCTGTGTAAAACTTACGCAAACATGCAGCACTAAAAAACCAGATGTACATCCCTGTAAAATCTTATGACGATAGCTTTAGTAATAAAAAAGTTGATTCGTGTACAGACATATATACCAGCTCTTTTATTTATGTAGAAGACGTATTCCGTAAAATTTCCCGGTGCTTACATTGGCGGTCTGGCCACGCTTGCGCTTCCCAGGCCCAGCGGCGGATTCAGCATGAAATTCAAGGGGTCGAATCTCGAATGACGTTACCTTCAGTGGGCGTACCACCGACGAAGTTGTTGTGCGGATGACGTCACCACTAGTGGACGCTCTGTTATTCCAATCACAAATTTTCTTGGCGACACTGCGAAATGGTTGTAGACCATTCAGTTGGTTAGACTGTCCGGTTCCGGGTTAGATTCCCGACCGAGTCAAATCGAAGGCTTTAAAATTGGTATCTGTTCCCTCCCTGCCTGGCAGTCGGTATCGGAGAAGTGCGGAGAGCCGTGATTGTAACAGTGATCCGGGCTATATATAAGCCGGAGGCATTGACACGATTACTATATTCACGATCGCAGTATTCATGTATCACGATTACTATATTCATGTATCATGAAGGCCTATATCACGATTTATTTTCATGTATCATGTAGGTCTGTCACGATTACTATGTTCATGTATCTGCTCCAGACTGTCTTGTTCGTGGTGCAAAACGCCGCCCGGTGACAAGCGCCACTGAAAATCTTCTATATATATAATAAAATATACTAGATTTTATTCCAGCAGTATAGTATACGCTAGACGGTATTGCAGTAATGCAGCGTTTTATCTGGCTATCATATCGTCAATATTAGGACAATCTGCGTGGTGCCGTTAAATCATTTAATGATTGCGTTGTTGTTGGTGGACGGCATTACCAGCATCCGCTTATTAAAACTTTAAATGTTACTGGACGCTGCAAATTCAGCTGAGCAGATACGCTCTAAAATGGAAACAAATATTTGACTTTAGTAAACGTTACCACCGGCATATTGTCAATACGTTTTCGGACTGATGAGGACAGGCCGGTTTCAGACTTGTATAGGCTATAGGCTCTATTCCACTTCGATCAGCAGGCTAAACACAGTTATACACTTGAAAATGATTAACTATATAGGCCGTAAAAATAGACTTTCAAGCTCGTGAGTGAAATGAAATATATTGAGCGAATGTATGAAGCAAAAGATTTGTCAAATATGTAGGCCTACAGCTAGGCGGAAATGGCTATGATAGGTGCAAAGGTCGATAAGGAACAATAACTGGAATATGATTGTTAGTTAGACTTGGGCGCTCCTCGGCAATAAGCATCTTGGTTCGCAAATCGCAATAGATTATTGAATCGTAATTTGCACCATTTAGTTTTGTCAGGCCCTATAGTTTGCTCATGATAGGAGCGAGTATAAAGTATTATATACCATTATTATTATATATGGTTAGTTAGTGTTAGTTAGTGGAGCCGATGGCGGACGATCAATAGATATTGTAAAGATGATCACCACAGATTTAGCGTTCAGCTTTAGTTTATTGAGAATTAAAACATTCACTAGCTTTCGGAGCTCCGCTCCTTCGTCAGGCCTAAAATAAACTAATGCTGAACGCTAAATCTGTGATGCGATCTTCTTTACAATATTATATATGGAAGATTTCAGTGGCGCTTATCACCAGGCGGTAGTCCGAGAGCCCACGCAGAAAGTGCCATTTTCGTTTCTGCTAAAGGTTTGAATGTGCTGATGTAAGGTAAATACTTCACTGACTGCCACTTGGGCTGTAAGCTGCCTCAGGACTGGGGGGGACTCCCCCCGCAGCAACCGGAAGTATTGAAGCTATGCCTAAAAAACGGTCGAGGTTTGGCGCGAACGGAACGAGCTCGAGTTTATTCGGCAGTCGATATTGAATGACTGTGTATCAGAGCTTACGGTGTCACCCGGTGAAAAGCGATGTTAGCCGAATATAAATATATGACGAAAATGCGTATTGCAAAGTTTGTATTAGAGTTGTAAGCTCGTGTGCATTTCAAAAGAGATATATAAGGAGTGCATAATTTCGCAATAGCTTACAGGTTACAGTGGTGGATTGAGCAAATAATGGCAAACAATCACGGAGTGCTGGGGGCGGCGGCTCATGTCCGACTACTTGAAATGTCTGTAAACGAGTGATTTTATGGGTTGATGGCAGTGCTAATAAATGAGCCAAATAGTAAGGGATGTTGTACTTGAGAAAAAAACGGTTTTAAGCCTGCCGATAGAAATTCGCAAATAAAACCATATCTGGCAACACCTACTTCGCAACGCTTCAGCGATCGTTATCATCAGCTGATCGCTCAACGCTTAGTGTACTTGGCCGTTGGGTATAGTGTCTTCGAAGCGACTTTCGAGACGGAGCAGCGTGCAGAAGTTGTGGAGAGTCAAAAAAGTGAGTGTCGTACGGTTATAGTGAAAATCAACAAATGTTATACGTTTATGATGATGAATGTACAGAAGGTAGTAGGCTATGGTGTCTTGGTGACGGTACAGTTTTACTAGGCCAAGGGCTGTACTGTAGCCACATTAGCCTGGTACAGAAGTAGAATTGTGTGTGCTCAGAAGCCACTTTGCATCTATTTTTAGTCCTCTCTGCCACATAAACTAGGTCAAGTAGAAGAATCGCAGCTCTATGGCTCTCAACCCTAGTCCCACTGCATCCGGCACGTTTATGTTGAGTTTGGGTAGTTATAGTAGGGCCCTATACCTTATTCGTCCTTGCTATTATAAATTTTCGTTGTCAGGTTACGTTTGCTGTCTGCATGGCGATGGGCCAACTGAACTCGATGAAAATTTAATCCTGTTCAAGACAAAAACGTTGATGAAATGTCACTGAATTCTCCAGATAAGAAAGGAACATCATTTAAAATATGATACCTTTGCGCTGCAAGTTGCTATCAGGAATTTATTGCCCTTCCACAGTCGTGTCGTTCAAAGTTATCTGTGAGTGTGCAGGATGCTAGCAGTAGACCCACTACAGATTCTGCAAGTGCTGCTGAAGTGCTGATTCATTACGTATAGTGAAACAATGTAAATACTGTTTGGCCTATTTCACTATTGCTTGCACTTTATATTGATAATTGCCAATGATACAATATATCGTTGATTAAAACGTAATGACTCGTGTCTATATCGTAAGTATAGCCTATAAGGGTAAAGGGTGTAGGCCTATGACTCAAACTCCAGCATTAGTCGTACATACTGAGGAAAGACTGACTAATGCATCCCAGCCCATACGGAAAGACTATTGCGATATGCCCAAGATATTGAAAGGCAGTTACATTTCTGTGTCGCCCGACGGTCTTACAAAACATCTGGCGTTTTAGTGATAATTAGGTGTCTGTTAATGTTAATCCGTGGTAGCATCATCTGCTGTGGCTTCCCTGAGCAGCCACTGATGTTATGAAACGCCAAATTCTCATACAAATATTCCTAATGCTCCTTCATCTAAGTTTTATTGATACACCAATAAGTTTATCCTTATTTACCCAGCTGCGGTAGATACCAAAATAAGCCAATGAAGTTACGTAGTCTTTTGATATCAAGAGAAATCAAATAGAACAATGAAACTACTAGAAAATTAAGATATTTATGGTGATTTTAAATCGATATCAGTCATGATTCAAACGCTACCATTTTGATATAAGATATTTGACAGTGTTGTCCTTTTCTGTGTGGTAAAATAATCGCTCTAAACAAGTTGACCGCATCATGCTGTCGGTATTCTTTAGAGAGCCAGCATATTATCTAATCATTCCCCAATTTTCAAGATTGTTTCTTATTTCAATGAAACTGAAGGTGAAACATGAATCAATTTTGATAACATCAGGAAGACCCCTGCTTTTCAGCCTTCATTATCTTTCTTCTTAAAGTTAATGCTACATCACAAACGAAGTCTTCAAATTCAACACCCCCCAATTCAGTCAGAAAATGACTACAGTATGTGGTGATCTCTTTCATTGTTAGGATGTCTTTTCTGGCAATGATTACGTCCTGTACAAAGAGAAAAAAAGCCTTGAATGCGTTCTTCTGGACAATGCGACTGTGTGAAATACCATAAGAACTACTTGTCCCTTCAAGAGATTGTCTATTTTTACGGGTATTCCAGTCTTTCAGCTTCTGCCTGATACCGCTTCCTGCAATGGGCATGATATTCAATTTCTTTAACTCGCAAATTGACGCTTTGTAGTCGGGTTTTTAAGGCTTTGTCATGTTCCAGGACATATTTTTGAATACTATTTTCTAATTTGACAGTTTCAGCTCGCATGAGAGCCTGTTCCTTTTGCTTCACCTTTTTCCTACTCTGATTGCAAAAGATGCAGGCATTTGGAAAGACACCAGTAAATCCTGAAGGCTTCAAGAACGTTTTCAAATCAGACCGTGTGATGCGACTGCTTTTACCACTTTCATCACTCCTTGCAGAATCTGTAGTGGGTCTACTGCTAGCATCCTGCACACTCACAGATAACTTTGAACGACACGACTGTGGAAGGGCAATAAATTCCTGATAGCAACTTGCAGCGCAAAGGTATCATATTTTAAATGATGTTCCTTTCTTATCTGGAGAATTCAGTGACATTTCATCAACGTTCCTGTCTTGAACAGGATTCAATTTTCATCGAGTTCAGTTGGCCCATCGCCATGCAGACAACAAACGTAACCTGACAACGAAAATTTATAATAGCAAGGACGAATAAGGTATAGGGCCCTACTATAACTACCCAAACTCAACATAAACGTGCCGGATGCAGTGGGACTAGGGTTGAGAGCCATAGAGTTGCGATTCTTCTACTTGACCTACAGGCAACAGTACAGCCCTTGGCCTAGTAAAACTGTACCGTCACCAAGACACCATAGCCTACTACTTTCTGTACATTCATCATCATAAACGTACAACATTTGTTGATTTTCACTATAACCGTACGACACTCACTTTTTTGACTCTCCACAACTTCTGCACGCTGCTCCGTCTGGAAAGTCGCTTCGAAGACCCAACGGCCAAGTACACTGAGCGTTGAGCGATCAGCTGATGATAACGATCGCTGAAGCGTTGCGAAGTAGGTGTTGCCAGATATGGTTTTATTTGCGAATTTCTATCGGCAGGCTTAAAACCGTTTTTTTCTCAAGTACAACATCCCTTACTATTTGGCTCATTTATTAGCACTGCCGTTAACCCATAAAATCACTCGTTTACAGACATTTCAAGTAGTCGGACATGAGCCGCCGCCCCCAGCACTCCGTGATTGTTTGCCATTATTTGCTCAATCCACCACTGTAACCTGTAAGCTATTGCGAAATTATGCACTCCTTATATATCTCTTTTGAAATGCACACGAGCTTACAACTCTAATACAAACTTTGCAATACGCATTTTCGTCATATATTTATATTCGGCTAACATCGCTTTTCACCGGGTCACACCGTAAGCTCTGATACACAGTCATTCAATATCGACTGCCGAAGAAACTCGAGCTCGTTCCGTTCGCGCCAAACCTCGACCGTTTTTTAGGCATTGCTTCAATACTTCCGGTTGCTGCGGGGGGAGTCCCCCCCAGTCCTGAGGCAGCTTACAGCACAAGTGGCAGTCAGTGAAGTATTTACCTTACATCAGCACAATCAAACCTTTAGCAGAAACGAAAATGGCACTTTCTGCGTGGGCTCGACTACGGCGTTTTTCACCACGAACAAGACATTCTATAGCAGTTTCATGAATATAGTAATGGTGTAAACACCTCCGGCCTATAGCCCGGATCAATATTATAGTCACGACTCTCCGCACTTTCCCGATACCGACTGCCAGGCAGGGAAGGAACTGATACCAATTTTAAAGCCTTCGATTTGACTCGGTCTAGAATCGAACCCGGAACCTCCCGATCAGAAAGCGGACAAGTCTAACCACTCGGCCAACTGAACAGTTAGAGGAGCGAATAGTCAAATCAGTTTACGAACAGTGTATATATTGGGTATATGTTTGGACCAGGGCTCGACAACGTTTTAACTAGTGGACCAAATTGTGTTCTAAAATAATGGGCCGGGCTTGCTGGTTCACATATGGCACATAATCGGCAAGTAACAGATTTCTAGTCGATATACATTTCGTGTAAAGCGGAAGGCACTGTAACGGAGAAACTGATGCTCAGGACTTATTGACTTAAATATGCCTGTCTTCTCCGTGCGCAGCCTGAGTCACCAGCCTCGTTACGGAGACGTTAGTGCACTGGCTCCGGCTACTGTTCAGGAGTGTCCTTCAAGCACTGACGCTCGAAGTCCGATTCTGTACCTGGCGCTCAACGTAGCGCGGGAATCTCCACTGTACAACCTTCTAATGACACAGTACTGATTGACCAGTCAGATCTCGTTTGGTGCACGTACCGAATTATATTTCGATGATGAATAACTCGACTTTAACAGCGATTGAATTGTAGAATCAATTAAAGTATTGAATGATACGTTGTAGATTGTCAATAGACTTCCGTAATGTAACAGTTCGTGTGTAAAGATCGTGTGTTTTTAAAGCACGCTTCATGCAATATATATATACTGTACAAGGATGTAAATCTCAACTCCTCTCGGCTGTCGATAATATGGTATATAACCTCCTATTGGTTTCTAAGGACCGCAGTACGATTGCTGTATCGCTAAGAGGTCGTTGTTATCGATATTGGGTTTTAATGTTCTACTTGTTCCATGGTGCTAAGCGTGAGAGAATGTGCTATGGTCTCGAACATTCCTAGTAGCCCGACCGAGCTGAACTAGCATGGTTGGTGAGTTAAGATAAATTGTCATATTCCCACGATAGTGTCATGAGAATACTACCCATATTCTGGAAATTGTGGATTGCCAATTATTGGTAAGTCTAAGGTGATACGTTTGTGGTAATGATGTGAGTTCGATTGCCGACGTGAGAGTTACATCACTTACATGCAAGCTAATTTTATACAATGGCACATAACGGTAAAGTTCCGCTACAGCACCATGGCGCGTATGTTACAGGCTACTGAAATGTTCGCGACTCCTGTGCGTCCGCGAAGGTCAGCAGCAATAGACGATGTAAACCGAATCCTTTTCTTGGTCGATATCAAAGATAGGCGATAACAGCATATATATATGCTAAACACAGATACCACAGATAATAACAACACTGGCGCGCGGCGAACACCTATAGTTAAAACACATCGCCTCCCAGCAAAAATGCGGCCTCGCTCTAAAGGAACCAGTCTACTTCTACTCTACAGCAATGACTTGCAGGCTACTTGGTGATTGATGCAGCACTTCATTACAAAGGCGTTACCACGCCGACCCCCGAGATGTAGCACCGCGGTTGCCTTAAAGAAGCGGAAAACGCTGTGTGAAACGCAGACGCGCTCTCTCTCTAGTTAGCTAACCACACATCAGAGTTGAAGCGAAAAAAAAATATAGAATAAATTAGGTTAGTTATAATCTTTGTAATGTCCGCGAGCCGAATATTAAGACGTTTACTGGGACACATGTGACCCGCGGAACGTAGTTCGCCCATGTCTTGTTTAGCCTATGCAATTTGCTTATGCAATGCAATAGAGCAATATCTGCTTCTCAGTAGGCCTATGCCTGACCAGAATATAACCATTGTTTACATTTGCTTTATAGGTTTGTGATTAAATTCCAATCCTATAAAATATTGAAGCCCTCTATACATGATGGAATTTTATTATCATGATGTCAGTCCACCGTCCCAAGCTGTTTGGATGACTCTAAATATGCTTGGAGTAAATTATGAAGCAAAAGAAGTAAAACTATTGGAGGGCGAACACAAATCTGCGGAGTACTTGAAGATTAACCCGTTGGGGAAGGTACCAGCCATTAGGGATGGTGGATTTACACTGGCAGAAAGGTTTGTCTCCTTGTCACGCAGACCTTTTCCACCGACTCGATTTGTGCTGTCTCATGTGTGTTCCATTTAGTCGGGCTATTGCTATTTTCCTATGTGAAGCGTACGAGGCAAGGGTCAAGGAAGGCAAGTTATATCCACGGGATGTTCATGAAAAGGCTCTGGTCAACATGCTGCTGAATATCGACGCTGCCTGCTATACTAAAATCTACGACTATGCGGTAAGGCGACCTCTTTTTACTTGTGTACACGTATGACGTATCCGACTATAAACTGATCGAGATATCCCGGGTTCGATTCTCGACCGAGTCAAAATTTGGTATCCGTTCCTCATCAGTCAGTCAGTAACGGGAGAGTGCCAGGCGTTGTGGTTGTGATAGTGTGGACTATAAACTGAAATTGCGATCGCGTACTAATGGACGCCAGTCATGGCAACAGCTCTCAATTCCTCTCTTGCTGCAAATGTCTCATGCTTCATACACGTATGATTCGTAAAAAGTAATTTTTCGTTAGAGCATCGGTAAGATGTTGAAGAACGAATCGCTAGATGAACACAAACTAGCCGGCGCTAAAGAATCTTTGTCTACTCTTGAGTTGCTCTTGCCTAGTGACTCAACATATTTTATTGGAAATCATCCTACACTAGCGGGTAAGCCAAATGAGATCAATGAACGGAAATGATGTAGCGTGATAGAAATATATGTATGGATTAAAATCATTTCAGATATCTTTATTTTGTCTTCGGTTAAGTTACTTGATTTGACTAAGTTTGATGACTGGGCCACATTCCCGAAACTACAGAAATGGAAAGATTTGATGGAGAAGCAGCCCCATTACGAAGACAGCATGGGGAAACATGTTAGAAAATATGCTGAAATGTTTCGGAAATAGGTTATCGAAACACTTTGATTGATGAAGTACGTTTTGTCGCCTGAACGGATGGAAAAGTACTGTATCTAATACATTATTGGTTATGCTCACCTGAGTGATAGATATTGAGAATGAGATATTGAGAAGTGGCTCTGTGGTTATACGTAGCGGGACATGTCATGAACTCATGATTAGTTGGAGAGTTACGCCTGCTCACCCTGGGCAACCGCTCTGAGCAACCCGTTCAGCCAAGTAGTTTGACCGTCCGCCTTCTGATCGAGTCAAACTAAATACTGGTATGCGATCCGTCTATTCTTGGCAGTCCGTATCTGGTGAGTGCGGAGGATTGTGGTTGTGATATCTGGGCTGTAAAGCAGAAGTATCGATACGCGTACGAATCATTGACCTGGCGTAGCCTGCATGACTTAGTTGAAAACGCCATAAATTCAAAACAACAAGACCCTATCCGAAAACGTCAGGCGGGAGCATGGCAGTAAACAATCTAAACATGTGACTGATGAAGTTGTAGGCAACATCGCTATCGTGAGGAAGTCATACAGTATACGCTTCCTATTAGGCTTACGCGCATATATAATTTCCTTCGCGGAATTCTCAGACTCACCCTATTATTATGGTCACAGCAGCCATTATATGGATTAATCGGCAGCCTACTCAATAATGAGATATATTCGGGGACTCTTGTACAGTTCGCCTACCGGCCAATTCTAAATTCTAAAACCACAGACAGGCGGTAGTTCCCACCCAAATAAATACACAAGTTGGTGCATGTGAACACAAATCATATATTTGTATGGTACTTGAATCTACAATTTTCAATATGGGCAATTGTGTAGCTATCTTCGTCGCTCAGAAATTGAAGGCACATGTGGTTAATAGTGTATTACGCGTTCGTGTTTTGGGTAGATCTGCGTTCAATTGCTTTATCATTTAAGCTTTCTCCTTTAGCTTTCCCTGGTACATCTGAGTAAATTGAGCGATGGGTTCCTCACAAGTCAACTTGTGGTAAGGTAGTTTGCTCATTTTCCTTTTCCATGCCACCAGTTTGGGATATTTAGAGTAATCGTCGAACAAAGTCACTGCAAGCATACCCTCTTTCACGTAGACGAAGAAGTCTGAAACAAGGAAATGAAAGGCGTTTCATGTTCGAAGAGGAAAAGGTGTATTTTGTCTTGAAAAAAGGCTTTGGGACCCATACTCAACCCGTCCTGAATCGCACTCGCTGGGTACGAGCAATTTGTGCGTTCAATCGAATTAAAAATTTGCAGTTGGGTAACGGGCGGATACGAATAGCTATAGCTGATGCTTGTCCACACGCGAAGCGTTATTTCCTTGACTAAGGTAGTAGACCTAATGAAAGATCAGGATCTGGCATTTCTGTCAGTGTGCGGGATGGTGGGAAGCGGGCTAATAATCCTGGCTCGAGTAATACTCTCGGACATGCGCTTCTCCGATTAATTAGGATGATTTTCAAGGCCGATTACATACACCGCGCTTGACACATTTCCAAATGATTATACCCTGCTGACGAATTACATACACCGCGCTTCACGGATTTCCGAATGATTGTTATACCATGGCCTACTCTAGGTACTAAAGTAAAGGTACTAAAGTAGGCCATGATTATACCCTGCTGACGAACGCAATGACATCATATGATTGTGTCACGTTACCATAATCACGGAAGGCATAGGCCTTTTAATCGAATGATAGTGCGTATCATGTTGTGAACGTAGAGATTTTAGCAGGGGATAATATATAGTTTCCACTATGCAGTGTACATTGCGGCTCGTTCATATTCCGTCAATGTTCGTGTGTGTAGACATTGTTATGTGTCCATAGTGCTTGCCTTGTGTGAACAAACTATAATGTACAGCTATAGGCAGCTATCTTACAATAACCGTAGTTGCCTTGGCTCACTCAGATCAGATCCTTACATTGGCTGAAAATAATGGTGATGTGCCTATACCTAGACCTAACTCAATTACGTAGGCACGATCACTATCACATTGTGTATCTGGAATTCATCCAAATCAGGTTAGTTACCTGCGATTGTAAGGTGATCGCCGGCCATGTACTCATTCTTAGTCAACAACTTCTCCATCAGACTCAACGCTTCGTGGACTTTTTCAATGTTTTCCGTTTTTGTTTTCTCGCCTTTTGTCAAGACGCCGAAAATATTCTGACCAAGTAAATTAACGCGTTAGAAATACGGATTCATCACGCAAAGCCTGAAAGGGGTGAAGGGAGAGGAAGAGATTTTTATCCTAAGGTAGTCCCTCCAAAAACAAGTACGCGTAATGGCATGCACTGAAATAAATGTAGTAGATTTTTCGTTAAATACCCTATTGACCCTACCACAACTATCATCTGCAATTGCCGATTTTGTTTCTACATCTATGCCGATGCATTAATTTCCCATATACGTGTCTGCAATTACTCATACAATAAGTTTGTAAACAGCTTTTTTTGTTCGTGGCGCACAATACCCGTCGGCAAAAAGCGCCACTGAAAATAATAAAATATATACAATACAATCATAAGGTAATAAGTTTCATGAAGCCGACGCCGCGAGGCGAGCATAGGTTCCAATTTCTAGTGATCGATAACAATGTTTGCTTTGGGCACTGTACGTATGGCGAATTTCTAACTTCAAATAGGCTAACCCGCTACACACCATATATCAATCATCCATAAATGTCCAATTGCTTGGATATTGTAATTAATTTAATTCTCAATAAACTAAGGCTGGACGCTAAATCTGTGGTGATCTTCTTTACAATATCTATTGATCATCCGCCATCGGCTCCACTACACTCTTCAATTGCTTGGAGTATCACATATATTAAATATAATAAATTAAACAGCATGCTGGTTTCCATGAAATGAGCGATTAATTGGAACCCCCACAGACTAGAAAATTATAGAGAGTGTACTGCACACACACTGGCTCGTTTCAATGACATCCTGTCCTCTAGGAGTGTGTTGGGTGTTAAGCATTGTATTTACTGAGGAAGGAGATGGCTGAGTATAGGCTACTCTGGATCGCCTCTATGACCCCGAAGCTGCAGATGTAATCCCAAATGGCGTGAGCAGAAGACAAGAAAATGGAAGTACGCATCTTTCCTGCCAGTAATCAACAATTTGGGGGATAGCTTATTGTTTTGTAAAAGACACCAAGTAAGAGACAGAACGTCAGTTGATAGCCGGTGGGGAGATGCTTCGGTTAGCGGCTACTGATTCACTGCCCATAGAAATTCGGACAGATCGACGTCCCATCTACGCTCAAAATTTGTACAACGCCAAGGAAAGCACTTCGACAACAGTGCGAGGAAGTGTGCTGGTGAGCATGGTCTAAGAATTCATGCGCAGAGAAGGTGACGCCATATCATTAGTTGGGTGCAATTAGTTGGATATACCCTTCACCGCGAGTCCTTGACAATATTCGTTCTACCACCAAAGAGAATCTTTGAATTTGTATGGGTGGCTGGTATCATGTATTATTTTGTAAGAAATCTTCTGTTAGTGTCACTATAAATTGACAGTCGTACTAATATAGGCATACTTTATAATGTAACCTTGCAATTCAGTGTATGATACACCGTGAGAGTAAACCTGAGCAGGCAAAAGTTAAAGTATAACCTTAATCAAATAAATCCCCTCTCATTTCGCCACCGTTTCAGCCTGTTTATGCGGATTCATGGCTCTGCTCTTGAAATGCGACACTTGAGATACCTTGGTTATACGCACGCCTGGTAGAGATTGGATAGACATTCAGTGCACTTACCACATATGAAAACATTTTGTCTGTCATCGAGTCTACCATGTACAAGACCATATCAACTCGTGCTCTTGCAGCAGGTGTCACCGGGTACAAGCTGGTTTTGTTTTGCTTGGAAGCGTGAGCATTGCAGAGATAACAAGCAATTGCTTTGCTAAGAAAATGGAAAACATTGTGCGCTTATTATTAGTAATTATTCCGAATCTACCAATCACGACACGACCTCTGGTATAAGCGTTGGTGTGGCCAGCCTCGCTGTCGGAGGCCTATGGTATTCATTGACTGTGCCGAATGGTACTTAGCGTCTATGGATTCTTGGCCTTTTTGCATGGCTAAGATTTTTCTCCGACGTTAGACTTTCATAGTAAGGCACTGCGTCGTACTTATGTGTTTTGCGTCGACCGTCTACTGTTTGTTGCTGTGCCTTTAGTCTTTTCCCGTAGTCCTACCTCGCTTCACCGACTACACATAGTTGAGTAATAGTGGTGACTAGCCTATATAGTGCTCCGCACCGATTGGGTCAGACAGTGGGACGCCTGGAGACCATTTCAACAAATCCAGCCTGATGTCTTCCTTTTGATTTTGACCTAGAACTTAAAGGTCTCCGTTGTCCGATGTCTACATGTAGTCCTAGGGTCACATGTCTATGAGGCTATAATATAGGCTATATGCGTGGTTTACCTCTCGCCAAGAGCAACTGATCCATCTTTTATTCCGGGTATAGTTTGCCTTGGGTTGATTGCTGCGTATTCGGGAGTTCTGGTTTCTCCTTTTAGTGGATTCAAAATGTTCTTGTTATATTTCAACTCCAAAGCTTCCAATGTCATCCACACTCCTCGGGTGAACGGACTCAAGTCAAACGTATAAAACTCAATAGCCATGGCTCAAAATATGATATGTATAAAAATCAATCCTGTTAAGAAAATTGAAGAAATTCACGTCTGTAAAGTACGCGTGCTCGCGGTCTGCGGGACATTTTCATTGGCCTATTACAATACATAGATTAAGCAAGTTTGCGTAATTGTTGTTTTAACATTTTTGCCAGCCAGCCAGAAATGGGTGTCGCACGCGGCAGCAACATGGTAAGGCTCGACTTTAACACTGCACTCGGCATCTGTACACCTGGTGGCAATAGTGGATCATTACCCTCCGCAAGTTATCGGTTATTATAATGAGTTCTGTTGTCACTCTGACTCCAACCGTGGCCATCGAGAATTGCTACTCCCGTTGGCCTTGCTCCAACCTTAGTCATATATATAAACCGTACACTGTTTGACATTATATAAATATCTCCTGTAGGCCCATGCTCCGTCACTGTTCTTCTTTTATGACGCCTGGCAAATGCGCAATCGACACTCGATGTTCAAGTTCCGCATGGTTAAGCTCTAACCGATCGATGAAACGCGTCGTACTGATGAATGACTAAGCTCTTTTTACAATCACGAATGTTCTGTTTACAAAGTCATAAACGAGAGCCCATAAATTTATCCGGAAAGCTATTGTGTGTATTCAGCCCCTCCTAGTTACTTCGGAATGCTATCGATAACTGTTTCGCAACATCCGTACGCGGCATCGCTCAGTTTGCCGAGTGGTTTGACGCCTCCCACCTTCTGATCCGGAGGTTCCGGGTATAATTTCCGACCTATTCAAACCAAAGACTATAAATATGGGTATCCGTTCCTTTTCTGCTTAGCAGCCAGTGCCGGAGAAGTGCGGAGGGTTGTGGTTGTGATAGTTGTCCAGGCTATAAACCAGAGGCATCGATACGGGTAACAAGCATTGACCTGGCGTATATGACCTTAGTAGTTGAATAAAACGCCGTAACTCCAAAACAACAACAACATTCTTACGCGGATATTATATTGAATCACCTCTCTCATCCTACCTACACACCGCGCCGATATTTGTTCCAACGATTATTGATATTCTATGATCAATCGTTGTGAAACTCTATCCAGTCTTCATGTGATAACGTGTAGCGATATTTGTCGCTTGGTCTACGATCGCCACTTAGATTGTACAATTCCAGCGCAGTTGCACATGCGAGAAGAGCATAATATTTATGCATCAAAAGAATAACAAAAAGACATTATCGGTAGCCCAGAAGTTGACGTTCAATGTTGTGTGTCGTTAAATCCAGTAGTGATGTTTTCTTCAGCTTTGCTTTCTAGTGAAGAGAAGTATGGACCGTTTCAAGTCGTTCAGAGATTTTGCAGCTCCAGCAGGTTCAGTGGGAGTCGGTGAATCTCCTGGTAATCCAGCCCACCCTGCAAAATACCAACTCATAACTGTAATGTTGACAAGTGCATAGGAAAAGTTAGTTAGAATCTCTAGTGTTGTTGTTGTTGTTGTTGTTTGAATTTATGGCGCTTTCTACTAAGGTCATCTACGCGGGGTCAATGATTTCTGTAAACGTGTCGACACTTTTGGGTGATAGCCCGGATCAGTAGAAGATCCAGAACCCTCCGCACCCCTCTAATACCAATTTATAAGTTTTCTCGGTCGGGAAATGAACCCGGACCTTTCCATATCAGAAGGTGGATAGTGAAACCACTCAGCCAACCGGACGGATTGTAGCGGTTGTTTTACAGTCTGTTGATGTACCGTAAAGGCTTGTCGCGCTAGCATGCAATTGAGTAGTGATTATTGAGTACATGCTTTTCTAATATAAAAAGAAAGGGTGTGCTATGTACGTGCAGGTTTGCTACCAGTTCACTACGAGCAAAGACTAAACCAATAACTAATTAGCATTGGACCAATCAACAACAGCAGGAAAAACACCGGGCTTGATTCCAGACACCAGTATCATCAAACCAAGGACTTCAAAATTGGTATTCGTTCTGTCTCTGCTTGGTATTTTCTGTGGCTGGAGTGGGGCACTTTTAGTTTTTGCCGCTACCTTACATTCGTCCACCGTCCACCGTGCAGTGTGAGGATAGGGACAAGGAGGCGTAAGCCATAACCCGATCGCATCAATTCTCCGAGCTGTCCCAATGACGCCGAGAGCCTGGCAGAGCTCTGTGAATACTCATTTATATATTTTTTCGAAATACTAACCTCACGGCAGAGCGCAGGGATCCCAACCGCCTATGCCATCCCGACCTTTTTAACCAATACGGTAGGCCAATAGGCAGGACACTATATTATGTATAAGTCATACCTGCGAAGTCTCCGCAAGATAGTTCATCTGTCTGCATTGTATTTATTCCTCCAAGACATACAGATTGAGGGCGGCAGGTTTCAGTTCTGTGAATATTACAACGACCGCTCAGAATGTCAGCTAATATGCCTAATGCATAGGCCTAATCTCGGTCAATGCTATATATGCAATAGAGTTGAGAATATTACGTCACAAGTCACATCTGTACCCACGAAAACTTCGTTAACATATGTTTTGCTTGTCGAATATCGGCTCCACTAAATTTTTGAAACTGTACCAAACTGTCAACATCAACTGTTTCTACGTGCAGGGGTCGTCACCTTAGCCTCGACACTAGCGGCGCATAGTGGTCATCATCGCAAAAACAATTGGCCAGGTGCTTCATCATAGTGCAATATGTGGAATGAGCACTTGGCGCCGCTACTGACGAAGCTATGGTGGCGATATCTCGTATCGTGACCACACTAAGCTTGGGTATTTCCTTCCTAATAGGGCACACGCAGCAGCTGCAGCATTTCGGCGATCACCCTCTGCTAAGTTACTAAAAATATGCTGTTTCGTAATACTGAGCAATATTACATCATGGAAACAAAATTTTCTCGTATAACCAACTAATAATGGATGTTCAGCTCAAAGAAGGACCCCAATACTGCGTAGCCAAAGTGTGAAGTATCACCCAAAGCTGATCAAATGATCATATATGAACTTACGTACCTACAACTACCAATAGCCATAGCCATACACCCAGCAAGCAACAACATTGACTATAAACAAAATATGCAGATGCTTACTTTATACCAGGGCAGAAAGCATTCGGAATGCCATTCGGCGAATAAGATCGGAATTGCATGTATCCAGGAGTTGAAGAAGATTGAGCAAAAGGTGGGATTCCTCTCATCACCGCATTGTTGTCGCCCTTGATATATCTAACTGGCTGTACCAGTGATTCATTTAATCGGCTGCAGTTGAACTCTGCAAGAACAAACGCAACACGTGCTCGCAAAATCACATTGTTAACAACTATACACATTTCACCGATGTTACAAATACAGACACCAGACCGACCTCAGTCACGGAGGTGTGTTGTTGTTGTTGTTGTTCGGGATTTATGCCGTTTTCAACTACTAAGGTCATATACAGCAGGTCAATACTTCGGTCTATACGCTGAATCACTATCACAACCCCTGCAACGATGGCTCAAACTCATACAGAAAGATTAATCACGAGTTACGTAGGTAAAGGAAAGTATCTCCAACGAACCATCAATTGTTTGGAATTGGCTGACGATCTCCAGTGTCTTATTTAATGCAGCTCTGATCATTGTCTCTGTTACTTCTATCTCAGTGGACCTTGAAAACATCGATATGGTTTTATGCAGGAGGGGAACGTGTCTTCGTTGTGTTATTATATTATATACTGTATATATAGAAGATTTTTAGTGGTGCTTATCACCGGGCGACGTAGTTGTAGCGATCATGCGAGCTTGACCACTGTTGCGAGCGCCACGAGGATGTGATTGCTTGTTGGTCGCTTCTTGATTTGCTGATTACTTGATACCTTTTTGACCACTTTACTCATTGATTGTTTCATTGTATAACGGGACTTCTATTTTCTCTGCTGTGTACGCACGATGCTCTTTCTGCGGTTTTAACCTATTTCGTTGCTTTGGATTTAGGCCCGACTGTCGTTTAGACTGTCCGCCTTCTAGTTGGGAGGTTCCTGGTTCGATCACGACCGAGTAAAACTCAAGACTTGAGTGCGGACTATTGCGATTGTGATAGTAATCCGGGCAATAGGCTAAATCAAAAGTATTGACACATGTAGGCTACCGTAAGCAGTAACCTGTTGTACATGACCTTAGTACTTGAAAACGCCATAACTTCGAAAATAACAACAACTGCCAAGGTCAGATACGTAAGGTCGCTGCTTTGTGCACGTATCGATAGTTCTGATTTATAGCCTCGATCACTATCACAACGAGAACCAACCCCTCCGCACTCCACATACCGACGGCTAAGAAGAGATGGAACGGATACCAATTTTAAAGTCTGCTTTGAATCGGTCGGGAAACTAACCCCAGGAACTTCCCGATCGGAAGGCGGACACTCAGTTAGCGGTTACTCCGATTTATATGAACTCCTTTCGCTTATGGTAAAAGCTTGGTTCGGACCTACGGAAAGAACGCGAATTTCGCTAGCACCGTTTTTTGCGTCGCCAAATAAAGAGGGTCCTGCAGTAAATATACGTTGACATGAATAAATGGTACGAGCATGGAAGAAATACTGCCTATTTCCACCATTACAGTAGGCTACTATACTGCTGAGTCTGTATTTCAGTGCTTACCTAGATAACAGTTGGTATCCAATAAGGATAGATTGTGGGCTGCCTGCCGCCAGTACACCATGTTGCAAGCTGTCGGTACCGGTTGACCATGGATTCCTTGTGAAACGCGATGGTGGGACTGATCCCCAATCCTGAAATAATATTGAAAGTCGGCGTCGTCGCAGTCAATCATGATTTCGAAAGGTGCTGCTTATTGATAAACGGAACAGAACAATTTATTTCTATTTTTGAAAATATGGCTCGCACAGAGAAGCCACGACAACAATCTGCAGAATGTTGCGTGTTGCCACGCAGACACAGAGCTAAATGGTGCATCAGAGGGGCGTCCACGCTACCTAAATCCGGCACTGTGCTTACCTCTCTGTTTGCTATGTAGTAGAAGACTTCAGAAATTGACGGGTCGCTTGCACCGTAAACACCGTAAGCATGATACTCAAGATTCAAGTTACCGAATGTAATAGAGCCGCTGTATGACCGAGAAGAGCCATCACCATCCGCACCGGTCCCTGACAGTACCTAAATGGGAAGAGCTACAGTAGCCTATATTGCATTGTGGTTCGTAGGAAGCCCCGGGTCCAGATACCTTGAAGCCAAATTGAGGGACGGCTCCTGCTTCATTTCCCACCCACATCATGGCATTGAATGGATGCGAGGTGGCGGCAAGCAAATCTACACCTTGACTTTGGTTTCTGAAAATATCATTTCAGTTTTAGGCTTTTTCACATTAAGCGTAAGCGCGTAACGCTCGGAACGAGAGTGGAAAACTACGAATGAGTTTTCAGCGATGTAATCGCGAGAGCTCATCGAGCTGTCGGCTTGGGCGGAGAGATGCTTGACCTAGCGACGATTACGCTATGGGTGTGAACAAAGCTTTTCAAGAAAAGCGCCTTTCAAGATAGGCTGATGAGGTGTCAACCGTAGTCCTGGAGTCAGAATCCTGCAAGTTACTCGAAACTCAGAACTCGTTTGATCTTGATCACGTGACGCAAATTTTCCGAGGACAAGTCCTCCTATGCCCATTTGGTTGCGGACCTGATCCCATACGCACGCAAAGCTGTCTGATAGGTCTATTTATATCTGGACAGTGGATTTTGAAGCCTGTCCATCAACTAGAACTCGAGCCAAAAGCAACAGAATCTGTCTCCTTGCAGGATACATATTCGAAATATGGCGATAGTAGTTACAAAATCGACCGATGTTGATTTTTCAAGACCGATTCAATTAATCGACCTCCTCGCCTGACTGATGGCCGATACCGAATATCGAAAAAAATCATAAATATCGTATCTACAGTATAATCGGCCAATATGTAACATTGGCCACCTTACTTGGATGACGCAGATATCGATAAATCGACCTCGAAAATTTGCAATGCCGAGAATTATAATCTGTCGATCCCTGCGTTGCAATGACCTGTGGCAAACTGAACTGCTCACCTGTAGTTAACATTGTACGTCACCAACGTCCAAGGGCTGGATCCGATTTGATAGAAAAGCTGAAATATTGAAAAACACTGCGTAAAAAAACTGCCTAAAAATAACAAGGAATTAATTACCTTGTTTCCGGTATCGAACATATCATGCCCACCATCCTTGATAACATATTGACGGGGACCATCGAAATCGTACGTGTACGAGTAGAAGGACGGGATAAGCCTTCGAACTTCAGCTGACGAATGGTTGAATGCAGCCACAAGACTGGTCACACCCTCCTTAGTAGCACCTGTTGAATGGTACATTTAAGGCAGTCCTGGACGTCGCGAAAGTATATGAGCTATGGTAATTTGATGCGTTCTTCAGCGGTTGCATTGCAACAAAACCGCAAGATAATATGTGGAGAGCCAAAACATATAGCAATGTGTTTGGAATGGGTAATAAACTCCGTATACTGTGCCAGAATTTCGGCCACCGCTGCCTGCCGTCTTCTGTCATTTCGTGGTTTCTCTGGTGGTCCTTTCGACCGCCACGTCATCGACACCAACAGTGGGCAGCGTGTATCGCTTACATCAATAAATATAACACCCAGTGAAGGGTGTTTTCTGTGCCTCATCACCCACATGCCTCATAGATGAAGCATGCCACTTATATAATTGCATTCACGCGTTTGCCAATTGCTCATTGGTCGCGAGCCAGCCGACAGGCCTACATCAAACCAAACACCTGAATAGGTGAGGTAATCGTGCAATCAGCGTTAGACTATGAATTCAGGCTTACCTGGCTTCACGCTTAAAACGAGTGGATAGTGTTTGCTATACAGCGACTGTAAAGTTCCGCCGAAATTTGTCAAAAATCCGCTGTCTGTGTAGTATTTCAAGGTGGCGTCAGACGCAGCTTGGTTGATTTCGACGTCGTTATCAACATGCCAAACCATCACGTCCGTGGCCTGTACATGAATGAGATATGATCATGTGTGTACTAGAGTCATTCTCGTTTTCCCTGTCAGATTCGGGTTTCGAGATAAACGCACAAACATACACGGTGCTGGGCGATCAATGGAATATGGACCTGTAGTGATATTTGATTTTTGCTCGCCATTGATATTTAGTAGTGCAACGCCACTGACTGACTGTCGAGCTATGGAATAAAGTACCGCTTATATAAGAAAGCAATATTATTACAGGACCTTTTGAACTAAGTGCGCTACCATGGCCATGTAGACTACTGTGTTGCGCGCTGAAGTGAAACAAGGTATCAAGCTGTTGGTTCTTGTCCGTGTTATATAATATTCTCTATGGTTCGTATAGTCTAATTTGGCGTAGTGTAAAACACGTCGTTTTGTACCGCAATTTCTAGAGTGACAAATTATTTTTGCCAAGCATCCTGCAGACTGCAAAAACCATTACGGGATGAGATGGCCTTTTGGTGAATATTATCAAGGCTTTCACTAACTAAAAACATAAGTATAGCAAGTAAATGGCAAACAAGCAGGACTGTTAGGCGAAAAGACCAAGGTCTTATATCAAGGGAACGCCGAAACAGTAATAATTAGTATCACGGGAGTGGCAGCAGTGAGCGTGCAATTTACTCAGAACAAAGAGTCAGGAATCACCCGATTCTTGTCACTGCCGCTTCAGTGATTTCATGGCATCATTAAAACGTAGTTAAGCTGTCACAAGCTATACCTGCAAAGTAAAGTAGGCCAAGCTTTTGTAGTCAGCACTTGTTGCTGCTTCTGGCGATCCGAAAGTATTGAAATTTTCCCAGTTTCCGGAACCTATGCATTGACAGGGTTACGTCATCCGTGGAATGATGTATAGGCCTACCCAGGAATTCCTTTAGAGCAATGACTCTCAACAACTGGCGCACAAACGTTTTTGACCTGTCCGCGAGGCGTCTTGACTAAACACAACGGGTGGGTGTACAAGCCAGACGATTCGCTTTGGCTTGGTTGTTGTTGTCGCGCGACCAAAGCGACACGTCGTTCAAAATCATTTTACCATCGGTTGACGCTAGGAGACACGCAAACGGCTATACGCCGAACTGGTGGTATTAATTTCTATTTGAGGTGTGATGTCTTCGAAAGAAAGCATAATATACTATAATTTGCCACTCTAAGCTAAACGGAGTCACCTGGGTAAAATTGCTTTGTTTTTCCTTGTTCGCTGGACCACTTGTCACCAAGAGTGCACCTGCCGTTGATGTTGTTTTCATGAACGCTCGCAACAAGTGTCCATCCACCGCCAGCAGACTCCATGTCACAGTATACCTTTCATTGAAATAAAACTTTGTCTATACTGATGACACTGGTTGGCGACATGGCTTTAGGTTATACCTCGATTGGCGTGGATCTCTCTGTTGGTTGTATAGTGTATATGCCGGACCTTGTCTGTCCATTCTGGCGGAGATCGAAACATGATATGGCAGGTTTCAGCCTTGAGCCTTGGTCGCCGAAAGCTGAATAGTAATAATAGCATGATGATATTTACTGTAGGCCTTCTAATAAGTTGGTGCTGTTGTTTTGATGTTATGGCGGTTTCAAATATACTAAGGGCATGTACGACAGGGCAAAACTTACGGACGTTACAGTGCACGTGTCAGTACTTCCGGTTTATAGCCGGATCATTATCACAAGGTTCCCAATCCTTCGCACTCCACGGAAGACGCTCAAGTTCTAGATCCTACTCTAGGCTCTCTTACTGTATAGCAGTACAGTGTGCGATTTGAAAGTATAGCGCTACATTACTTGTAGAACTTACATCGTCCAGGGTCTCCTTTTGGTCCTGGTGGACCGCTTGCACCTGGGGGTCCCTGAAATAAGAAGTACTACCTTAATATCTGGAGAGTTGTCAACGGAAGTTATATTACAAGTGAGATGTGTATCTGAAAATACTTACCAATGCACCAGGCTTGCCAGGTCTTCCCAAATCACCTTTGGGGCCTCGGATTTGATCATAGAAGTTTGATTGCTGTGAATAAAATAGAGATATACGTTAGTAGACCTACAAGCTATGATACAAGCTCGTGAATGCGGCGTAACTGAGAACGGTGCAGTTGTTGTTTTCTTATTTCAGTTTATTATTTTTTGGAATTTATGGCGTTTTATACCTACTAAGGTCATGTACGCCAGGTCAATGCTCAGTGCTCACGGTGTACGTGTCAATACCTCCGGCTTATAGCCTGGATCACTATAGTACAACCACGGCTCTCCGCACTTCCCCGAAACCGACTGCCAAGCAGGGAAGGAACGGATACCAATTTTAAAGTCTTTGGTTTGACTCGGTCGGGAACCTCCCGATCAGAAGGCGGACAGTCTAACCCCCTCGACCAACTGATCGATCGTTTCGTAAGCAAGATGGTCGGTCCATCGATTAGTGGCACGATTTCCATCACGATTACCTGTAATCATAATATCCTTTTATATAGGACATGGCCTACATTAGATAGACATTATATCGTCACCCGAGAAAGTACAGATTGGTCAACTTTTCTTGACTTAGCAATAATTGGCGAAAGTGGACGCTAGGTGCAAGTCTCGCCTAATGGAAAGCGTAACGGTGCCTGTGATGCCGTAGGCCTTATTGACTGCGGCGACGTATAGACAAACTCATGTATAAAAATCACACAGGCGAAGTCAGCGGTATAAGGATTATACCCTTCCTTACCACCCCACTTTTTGTCATTACAGCGCTGCTGCCGCTTCTGTCGTTGCCACACACGCAATCACATGGGCCCATATCCACTACTGTAGACTCTACTTTGAACACCAATACTAGTATATATACATAGCAGTATGGCAAAATATTCGCCATCATTGATGTTTGGAGTAAACACTATTACTGCAAAACAAAGTTGGTCAAAATCAGAAAGGTAAATCACCGTTCCCAAATGCACGCTACAAATCAAACGTCTTTGCTCAGTCACAGTGGCATCCGAATGTGCAGCAGCCTACGTAGCCTGTGGTTTTAGAAGCCACAACTGATCATACGTGTTTTTGATTCAGAAAAGGTCTACGCCGAGGCGGTACATGCACGTCATTACTTGGATCAATCTAATAGTTTAGGTACCGTCTCGATTCAGTTTACGTTTTCACGCTCTCAGCAGAAAGGCAGACCGCTGCCTGCTGGGAAATCTTGTCAAATGACTTGAATTGAGTACAATAACATATATATATACATTTCGAGAAGGAAAAGGCAAATCGTCACTCGTGTTCCCTTTAACGGAAAAACATCCTTAACCTACTTTCGAAAGTTGTTTTACACGGACAACAACAAGCTAGTTTCAAGAAATATGTTATCGCACTCATCGACTCGTAACAAATTGGTAGAGAAAGCAGTATTTGCTATCCAATTTCGAAGGAGTTTACACGCCATGCGGAGCATTACCACGTCAACTAGAGGCGTGGAGGTCGACATGGGTACATCAGTACATGGGAATTTACGTGGGAATTCTTTATGCAGAAAGCCGATCCCCTGACTAACAAACGATAAGTAATATATGAAGTGTGTTGGCTAATTGGAAACAACGCCAGTTTGATATCTGACCATTCATGAGGGAGAGCGTATGGTGGGTAGGGTAAAACGCTGCGTTGGAATATGGTGACGGCTTCAATTAAGCATAGAAAGTTTAGGGATCTAAGGCTTTAAAGCTGTTTAAAATTGGCAAAATGTTGTGTTTCAGACGGATATCCACCTATTTTAACACGTTGTCGTCAGTGATCCTACTCTCGAGTCTCCACTGACGTAGCGCCTTCGTTTGATTGGTCTCCAGCTGGTACCCATCCATTTCCTTGCGAACAAGACCAAGAAATGAGTGCCGCTGATAAATTGAAGGCGCAAAGAAGAAGATGGATCCCAAAATCTTTTTCCATTTTCAAACTGCCAAAGCGCAAATCAATGAATTATAACCACTGCCAATGTAGCTGCATGTTTTATTTAAGCCATCATCATATTTTCAAGACACGCCCTTGATACGCACTAGTCAGTATAGTAAGTTTGTATCATGTGCGACAATTGAAAGTAGGTATGTGCATTCTGACGGTGTAACGTTCCTTTTACACTCCGTGTGGTATATTCAACTTAAATGCCTCCGAGTTCTATTCTTGAAAAAAGCCTGAACAAAGCTATGCGAAAGCATGAGCTAGACTGGACGTTTTGGTCTGCATTGTGGTAAAGGTGAAACACTGTATAGGGCTGTGCAATGTTTGTTTGCTTCACCGGCAAGTCATTCATTTTCTTCCTGATACTGCGAACTAATACATTTTTTGCTTACGGAAACAGTGGTATTGTTGCAAGTATCGCGTTATTTTGAATGATTCCCCTAGCGCCACATGATATTTACGCCTTAAATTTGCAACGCTGTTTTTTTTCTGTGGGATTAACTGCCGCCTTGCGTCATCATCATTGATCACCTCATTATTTCGAAAACGCTTTGCACTGCACGCCAGTGACCACAACAAATCTGAAAGGGCTCTTAAACGCTCAGCTGCACCTCCTTCTTCGGCGGCCTATTTCAGTGTCCATTCAGAGTACAGGAGAGGTAGAAGTGGTGAATCGTCAAAGATAGTTTGTTAAGCTGAATATTTGCATTTCGAATTTGACCGAGGATGACATCAATACCCCTAAAATCTGACTCCTTGCTCATTACTTCCAATGACGCAGTAGCTTTGCCACCAAAACCAGAAAGGAAATATCGAAACTCAATAGTTAGCATTGCTCCTAACATTTTATGAAGGACCTGACTGTATATGGTGGAATCCTGGAGGCAGATGCGCCAAGTTATGTTATGCTATCCAGGGATGTCTTTACTCCCTGATGCTATCGAGTCCAGAATCGTTGATTCAGAGCCTGCATTTGCAGAAACTCCTGTACCACTTTCATTTATTGCTTATAGCAGTCAATCTTGTATATTCCAAAATAAAATAGCGAATAGCGAATAGTCTAATATAAAACAAATCATGATAGTTAGTTTAATTCGCGCTTTGGCCGATGCATCGGTATTTATCCCAAATCTTCAAACCCTTTCAGGCCTTAAATGACCGTACGGAGTGCCTGTGTCTTAAGCTTATTAGTACTTTTTGCCCAGTTGATGTACAGTAGGCTACTACGTATGACGCACGTATTATTGACAAAACACATTCCAGGTGCAGTGTTTGCAACTTTCGTTTGTTTACGTCTCCGTAAATATGGATTTCTACATAGTATGCAGGGAATTTCCGAAATTACTGCACTGTTGTATATGGCCTATGCACGTAGTAGGCCTATGGCACTGTTATTTGGTTTCATAAGGCTTTATACTTTCTTTTCATTTTCTTCGGCAGGAGTAGTAGGCTACTGAAACCTAAATTTCGCTATCGCATGCTTATAAGCAGTGACCGGAGTACATGACCTGATGAGTAGTTGAAAGCTACATAACTAAAAATAAAACAGTAACAAAAACAGCTGGAGCAATAACAACTTTATTTAAAATGCGATGGGGCCATTGAGATAAACGGGAAGTCAAACATTTCGGGTTGACCAATATGGCCGTCCTTATCATCTGAGTGCCATTCAAACGGTGGTATATCACTGGCACCGCCGTACGTAGGTCCACTAATAGCAGAAGACGTCATGTTCAAAGCAAGAAAAGCATCAGTGACTTTTGTATCGTAGCATCCATTCATCTCATACTCGCGATCTGGTAGATCACCGCGGCAGCAAATAGCGCTACATGGATCAGGGGAGTACGGGTCGTGTTTGTAATCATCAGATCGCATCAATGATTTCATTGATTGCAGATCAACAACTTTGCTCTGATCTCTGCGAAATATCTTCGCACGCGGACACAATTCATCAATTTCATCTCCTGTGACTTTGGCAATTGCGTCATAAAAAGGTACATTATATGAAGCCCAATATCCTTCCCGTAGTATTGCGGTTTGATCGCCTGTGACAACCAATCCAGGGGCTTGTTCAATGACATGTAGACAGCCGTCATGTAGAGCTATATTAGGTTGAAATTTCTTTAAATCCACTACCATGTATTGGTTGTTGTAAGTACCAGAATTGTGAATTTTCATATAATCTCCCCATTCCTTTCCGTTGGCAGCGAGAAAATTAGCTGCGCGAACTCTTTGCCAGGCTAGTAGAGATTTTGGCGTCACCAAGTGGTACAACGAAGCGTTTTGGACGTCGAGTGACGTTTGCAGTATGACCATTTTAGAACCTAAGATATAGAAATCATCTTGGGAACAGAGCACGCCAGGATAACTAGAAAAAGACATTTTTGATCCTGGATGACTGGAAAAGTACTTGAAATCATAATGTTTGTAGATTCTTATCATGTTACTATACAAGAACCAAGTTGAATGTCCCATATATATATTCTCAAAACCAGGAGATATTTTCACCAACGCTGAACAGTGACCTTGTCTGTTGTTATGGCGCCGTTGATTATATCGCTTAAATGACAATGTCTCGGAATTCTGACGTCGTGCAGTTAGGTCAGCCATGATTTCAACCAATTCAGAAGTGTCACCTAGTGCGTTCGTGGCTTGAAATGTGCACCACGATATTGCGCTCAGATTCGTTAACTTATAGCCAGCATAAAGTCCTTCTAGTTGTAATTGTGAGTATTCAATCGATTGCCAAAACGAATTCCCCTTTTCACGCTTCACCCGTTTCTTAATCCAAATCTCATTTTTGGAGAAAAATGAACAAATCTTATCTCTTAAACCTGGCTTGAAAAAGTGCGAGTAATCATTGTTGTATTGCTGTTGGATTCGATTGGCTGTTAGAGCACCTTCTAGCATTCCAGCAGCGAACATGACATGATCACCGTTGTACTTTTCGGTCTTTTCTGTTGTTGTAATGTCCAATACACCCCACCCTGTCTCTAACAATGTGTCGTTGTATCTTCCATAGGCGATAGTGTAGGAGCCTATTCCTAAAGAGCTGCCTTGCCTGCTTTATTAGCCAACCTGTCAACGCCACACAATGCAAGAGAGTATCTCGAAGCTGCGCACTCTATTACCAGACAACAAGAATGAATCGTTCCTCTACCACGCTTCCGGAGGAAGTGTGGTCGGCACGGTAAACACGTATCAGTAGCATGATACTAAATCAGAAAACAGTGAACACAGAAAGAATATGTACATGATAGCCACTATCGATTTTATAAGTAGTTAGGCATTACAATATAGGTCGCTACACCACCCCCCGCCAGATCGTGGCTACTCAAGTTTTAAACCGGGGAGGAAGATGAATTCTTCGTCCGAGTCGTGTGTAAACGGGAGAGTCGGTAGGATGCCGGTGATCCGGTTCTTGGGTAACGCTATCTTTTGGCGGCGTCGGATTTCCAGTAAAGGGTACCTGCGCGGGCGGGCGTCCTCTTCTCGGGGGTTGTGCCACGACGGATGGTTGGTCAGGGTCGACGTAGGCTGGTTTTAATCGGTCTGCGGAAACGACTTCTTCCTTCATGCCGATGCGAAGTTTGAAGGATTTTTGTCCGGGTGAAAGCACCTCGAACGGCCCATCGTACGGTCGTGTCAGTGGGTGTCCTTGGGCGCCTCTCCGCACAAAAACATATTTAGCGTTAGCGAGATGCGGGATGATTCGTGATGAGGTATTGCCGTGCGACGACGTCGGAATTGGGCGTAAAGCACCCGCGGTCTGTCGGAGTTGGCTGAGATAGTCATGATAGGAGGTGCGGTACTGGGGAGTGGCCAAAAAGTCGGATGGTACGGAAATCGCTTGACCGTATACGAGTTCGGCGGAAGACGTACCCAGATCCTCTTTGGGAGTAGTCCGAAGCCCTAGTAGAACCCAAGGAAGTTCGTCGGCCCAACCCGGGTGGGTACAGCGGGCCTTCAGAGCTGCCTTCATCGTCCTGTGGAAACGCTCCACCAGGCCATTGGCCTGTGGGTGATACGATGTAGTGCGGTGTAGTTCGGTGCCCAGCAGTGCGCACACCGCTCTCCAAAGGGTGGACGTAAACTGAGGTCCCCGGTCCGACGAAACGTCGGCAGGGACTCCGAAACGTGCAATCCAATGATACACGAATGCACGTGCACAACCCGCGGCAGAGGTGTCGGAGATGGGTATGGCTTCTGGCCATCTCGTGAATCTGTCGACTATCGTCAGTAGGTGGGTGTGGCCTCGCGAAGGCGGTAACGGGCCCACGATATCGATATTTAGATAATCGAAACGCCGTTCTGGTACGCGGAATGGCTCAAGGGGCGTCTTGGAATGTTGGATGACCTTGGATCTCTGGCAAGGAATGCAGGTTCTCGCCCACGCTGTCACGTCCTTGGCCAGTCCTTTCCATACAAACTTGCTGCTTACTAACTTTTTAGTGGCTCGAATGCCCGGGTGCGACAAGCTGTGTACCGCGTCAAACACGTGTCGCCGCCACGACGGCGGGACGACTGGTCGTGGGGTTCCGGTGCTGACATCGCAAAGAAGAGTGCCTTCGTCACCGTTGAATGGAATACTCCTAATATCAAGGCTAGGCATGTCGTCGTTCGGATCAATGTCAGACTGGTCTCGCGCCATGGCGTTGAAATCCAAACAGTTGTGGATAGCGTTGATGGGCATTCGGGACAATGTGTCCGCCACCGGGTTGGTTTTGCCTGACACGTGTTGGATGTCGGTAGTGTATTCGCTGATGGCTGCCAGCTGTCTGGCTTGCCGAGCTGACCACGGAGCGGATTTCTTGCGCATCGCGAAGGTCAACGGTTTATGGTCGGTGTAAACGGTGAAAGGTCTGCCTTCCAGAAAATAGCGGAACTTCCTGATACCGAGATGGATCGCCAATAGCTCACGGTCGAAAGTGCTGTACTTGACTTCGGAAGAGGTCAGCTGGCGACTGAAAAAAGCCAACGGTTTCCAAACGGCGCCGAATTGCTGCTGAAGTACGCCCCCGACTGCCGTGTTCGACGCATCGACTGTCAGGGCTGTTGGCGCGCCCGTTTGAGGATGTACCAAGAGGGTCGCTTCGGCCAAGGCAGTTTTCGTGGCGTGGAAGGCAGCAGACATGTCTGATGTCCACTGCAGCAGTTGCGTTTTCGACTTCCGACCGGCGGTCGCTCTGTAAAGAGGTTGCATAATGGCGGCTACACCAGGAACGAAGCGATGATAAAAGTTCACCATGCCATTGAATTCCATAAGTTGTTTGACAGTTTGGGGCTTGGGAAAACTCCGAATAGCCTCGACTTTTTCTGGGAGGGGTTTAATACCAGCGGTCGAAACGCGATGCCCGAGGAAGTCTAAGGTTCGCCGTCCGAACTGACATTTAGTAGGGTTTATGACAAGTCCGTGTTGTTCAAATCGGGAGAATAAGTGTCGTAAGTCAGTCAAGTGTTGGGTTGCCGTTTGGCTCGCGATCAAGACATCGTCGAGATAAACGAAGACGTTGTCAAGACCTTGGCAGACAGAGTCCATCATGCGCTGAAAGGTTTGGGCCGCATTTTTCAGGCCGAACGGCATGCGCAGGAATTCATACAGACCGAAAGGTGTGGCGATTGCCGTTTTGGGGACGTCCTCGGTCTTAACGGGAATCTGAAAATACCCTTTCACGAGATCGACCTTGGAGAATATCGATTTGCCGTGCAGGTTGTGTGAGAAATCTTGTATATTAGGGACAGGGTACCTGTCAGGCGTGGTGACATCATTTAAACGTCTGTAGTCACCGCAGGGTCGGCTCTCGCCGTTGGCTTTGGGCACCACGTGGAGAGGTGAAGCCCACTGGCTGTGTGATCTACGTACAATACCCAGTCTCTCCATATTGTCAAACTCATCCTTTGCGGCTCGCAGGCGCTCCGGGTGCAATCTTCTGGGGCGCGCGTAGACCGGCTGACCAAAAGTGGTGATGTGGTGTTCCACGTCGTGTGCGGGCTGCTGTAAATGAAAGGACGGTTGGGTAATGGTTGGAAATTCGTCGAGTAATCTGGAATATGCCGTCGGAGGGTGTTTCTCGACGGCATGAAGTTGCTTGTCGTTGGACCACGATGCTGCGACGACGGCAGTGCGGCAAGTTGACGCTTCAAGGAGACGTCGGCCACCGATATCGACGAGTAGGCCGTGGCGTAAAAGAAAGTCTGCTCCAAGGATGGGACGTGAAACGTCTGCGATGATGAAGCGGCAGTCGTACGCCTTGGTGCCGATGTGCAGTGTTTCATGCCGGAACCCGTAAGACTTAATATTGGAGCCGTTTGCAGCGACCAGAGATATAGTGGTTCGCCTGGAACGGCGATCAACGCGAGTTGCCGGTAGAATGCTGACTTGGGCCCCTGTGTCAACCAAGAACCCGCGTCCTGTCTTCGCGTCGTTGATAATGAGGAGGCTGCTACCAACACCGCCAACCGCGTCAGCCTCTAACTGCGGTCGGCGTGGTCGTTTCCCGCGCCGGACTTTTGTTGTGTCGAGTGCGCTTTCAAGTTGGGCGTGGCTGCGTGGCCGGTGTGCTTGGATAATAGGCCGGCGAAGGCACATCCCTTCAAGCATTTCCTAGCCTTCATACCGAAGGTTTTGTGGTAGCGGCAAATGAAGGTGCCAGCGGCGCCGTTTACCTCCGCGTCGTCGCGGCTACGCTGGGCGGGGGTACCGTCGACGGTTTTGAGCGCACTGACGCTGGCCTGTTGTGACGCCACGAAAATCCTATCAGCTGTCTCTGCCAACTTATCGAGATCGCGATCCGTAGACGTTGCCATGGCTATCCGAACCTGGGCGGGCAGCTGCGCCGACCAGAAAGCGCGAAGCAATGTTTCTTGACTACCCCCCAACGCACGCATGTGTCGTAAGAGCCCGGAAGGGTTCCTGTCGCCGAGACCGCTGATGTTGAGAAGTTCGACATCTCTCACATCTTGTGGTTTGTCGTAGACCTTAATTAGTGCGGATTTGATGGCAATATACTTATCTACAGCTGGAGGGTCAGTAAGCAAAGAGGAAATCTCGTTCGCAGTGGCATTGTCTAGAATGGAAACGACGTGGTTGAATTTCGTGTCGTCTTGAGTGATATTCGCAGAACGGAACTGTGCTTCGGCTCTCGCGAACCATAATCGAGGATTGTCAGTCCATAGGGACGGGAGCTTGACGCTTACGGCATGTGCTGCTGGC
Organism: Botrylloides violaceus; assembly: GCA_030412335.1. Taxonomy (NCBI): domain Eukaryota; kingdom Metazoa; phylum Chordata; class Ascidiacea; order Stolidobranchia; family Styelidae; genus Botrylloides; species Botrylloides violaceus. Next base: position 70,802 of record JASFYC010000151.1, read on the forward strand.
GGCGTGGCGAGTTGCTTCAACGCATGTGTCAGTTCATGAATAGCTTCGGCATCCATACTGTGCAGTTGTGGCTGTCGCGGTGCTGTATTGCGTGTAGTCTTCTAGAGTCTTCCAAAAGTTTCGGGGTCACCAGTGTAGGAGCCTATTCCTAAAGAGCTGCCTTGCCTGCTTTATTAGCCAACCTGTCAACGCCACACAATGCAAGAGAGTATCTCGAAGCTGCGCACTCTATTACCAGACAACAAGAATGAATCGTTCCTCTACCACGCTTCCGGAGGAAGTGTGGTCGGCACGGTAAACACGTATCAGTAGCATGATACTAAATCAGAAAACAGTGAACACAGAAAGAATATGTACATGATAGCCACTATCGATTTTATAAGTAGTTAGGCATTACAATATAGGTCGCTAAATAGCATGCTTTTCCAGAGTATTTTTGAAATGGAACTCGCCGTCATAGAATAGAATCGATCCTTCTTTCACCTCAGCTGACACTATCATTATTATTAATCCAATCGCAATCAGAAAGGTTGTTGCCATTTCTAAAACGTATGCGATGGCAGGCCTTAGTATAAACTCGTGTAGGATAAACCTCCTATAGAACTAATAGATATACTTAGGCTACTGTGAGCCATGGCCTACTAAAGTAGTAGGCCATGTGTAGTAGTAGGCCATGTGTGAGCTTACTGTACGTTACAAATAGTCCAATAATATTTCTACACTTTAGCGGCAACTGTGCTGATCGATCAATCGCGTGATTACTACGCACACCAATAGTCATAAGCAAAAAAGAACTCTATCTACCGGAAGGAGGTCGATGTATAGTGAATTAAGACCTTTAGCGTAACTGAATAATACTGAACAGGGCCTCTAAAGACTATTCTACATTGATTTGACAGAAGTTCTGGGTCGTAAACGAAAACAACGTAGGTATATAGGCCTACTTATAGCTCTTTATTCTCTGTGTTGCTACATGTAACGCAAAGTGCTTTGTATAGATTCCCTATCGTGGTTAGTTTACTCGCATTTGTAATAATGTGATTTATCGCATGTTTTAATATGTAAAACAAATATCATTAATTCATTCATTTCGATTCACTCGAAATTCACACATTCATCCATGCTTGATCTAGCTAGCTTTTTCTCCATCAACAGTTAGCGGGGTGTCTGAGGAGCACATATCAACCGCGAGGTGACGCTCTATACTGTATGATAAACTTTTTCTGTTTGAAACGGTTGGCGGTTTGTTATTGTCAAGAATCGAGATTGCATTGGGGTTCTCTTTACTTATTTGGTGACTGATCTGATCTGAAATCTGCCTAAGTACTCTGTGGAAAACGCCTGGATTTACTTCAAGGGAATTTATGCCGTCCTACAGCCTTGTGCGAGACATGAGGAAAGAGTAAATGACGGAACCAAGAGGTCGACGTCCTCGTAGGAGGCGGAAAGGTGCGTAACATTATTACTCTGCTGTGTATAGTTGCCGCAGGAGTTACCATAACGTAACGCTAGTCCACTGCAGATATCGTACCGCGCGCGTACATCAGAAATTTTGGCCTGTACATTCGAGAATTTCAGTTATATTGACTGATGGCGTCTGCTTCGTAATGTAATTTATGGCTTTACAGGTCGCCAGCCACCAAGCCTGGTGTGTTTATGGTTCAAATCACGGACTTTGATAGCCACCCGTCTACTTCAGCACCTCGTCCCAGCCTGCTTATGTAGACTGTGCTCATGTATATGCACTGGTATCGTGTATATCATGTGAGTCTGTATCCATAGCAATATATAAGTGTTGTAAGGATAAAACACCATCCTATTCCTGCTAGCCATCTAATTGAATACGGTAATTTTTTCAGCTTGTGTTGAAGAAGTTCTTCCATCCACCGATTTGCCACCACTAGTTCAAGGGGACTTGCGATGTTTTCTGGTTGTGGATATTGGGAAAATAGTCTGGTCGTCTACTGCAACAGCCCAAGTTCCTCCTGCTTCACCAGCTTATATTCGTCTCCGATGGTGGGGAGAAAGCTCACAAGGAACAGTGTTCAAGTATGTGTCAAAATTTCCTATTGCATGCACATAGCCCTTGATGTTCTTAGGGCTTTACCGAATCGCTCGTTTCGATTCGACATGGTGTTTATTCAGCCAAATCAGAAGCTGATGATTATCATGCGAGACCATACTTTGAATGGTTTCATACACACAGTTTTGTCCAAATTACAGATTTCAAATGAACTTTAATATACCAGTAGGAGGTCTACCTGTTTCATTTGTTTTTAGAGAAACTAGTCAAGCAACATCATTACACTGTTAACATTTTGGAGACTGTTTAGGCCAGTAATGGGTAAATTTCTCAGAAATAGACAGTAGGCCTAAGCCTACTCACTCGGCCAAGAAAGCTCCCCTTCCGTAAATGCTGCGATCACTGAAAACTGTGCCTCGAAGTACAGACCTGGAGACCTGAAATTATTTTAAATTTTCTGTTGCTGCGGGGCATGTATATTGATTGTTGATTTGGTACGGTAGCCTCTTTGCTTGAATCTGATGAAATATACAGCCGAAATCGATATTTATTTGGCATTTTACAAAATTCAGTCAAATTATTCCAAGGCCAACCACATATTTGTTACACGCCGAGTCGCCATCAAGTAGGCTACTGTCACTTGCCTTATCATTCCTACCTTTCTCTTAACTTTCTGAATCGATGCATCATCATTGCCATGTTGTGTTTATTGACAATACTGTAGGCTATTTTAGTGATGCATATTTAGCCTATGTGCACAATATTAACCACATTTACATGTTGTGTTAATTCTAAGGCCAAGCTATGCAAAGAGCAATGAAAAGCCTGTGAAATGTAGATGTCGGTTTGGTGTCCGTTCAGGAGCAAAGCAGATGAGTGCTTATTTTGTTGACATGGCGAGCATCGTGTTCGAGTTACTAACAAGTCCAAAAAGTGTTCCTTTGGGCCGAATACAGGTAGGAATGAAAAACAGAATTTCTTCACAAGGATTATATATGTACGATACACATCATCAGGATGATTGCAAAAATTATTGCAACTCAGTTTAAACAACGATTCAGGATACAAGCTAATTTTTCGATACTTTGATACTTAAAATCGCATTACACAACGACCCGATTTGCAATATGGAAAAACTGGGACTACGAACAGCATGCAACCACGTTACGCGCCAGTGAGCAGCACAGGGCTAAGTGCAAAATCCCCATTGTATATAAATTATGCATCTCAATTTTTTGTAGGCATGTCAAATTTTCATGAACCTCTAAGCGAAACGAAATATGAAATTTTATCATTGGAATATTTTCCAGGTTCCAAAGGTAGCTCATTTGACTTCTTCAAATCCGATTCGTGACTACTTTCCTATTGTATCGCCTTCGTCAAGAAAAATTGGAGAGATTGAGATTCACATACGATTTAAATCACTCGAAGCTGCTTACGATCTAACGACTGATACGGGAACAGACACGTCAATATCGTCAAGGTGAGACAGCTGCCCGCAGTGGTAGAAGGAAAAATCACTGCTATATAATGATAAATATATCAAGTCACCACAGATTTAACGTCCAGGTCAGTTTATTGGAACGTAATTCACAAGCTTTCGGAGCTCCACTTCTTCAATTAGAATTAGATTCCAATAAACTGGACTAGACGTTAAATCTGTGGTGACTTATTACATTTATTACTATTTGGATCTTCTGCCATCTGCTCCACTATTTTTGCTATATAATGAGTAATTTGATCTGATGCAGACAATCACAATCAGAGAACATGGCTGAAGGGCAGGGAAGTTGGAGAGGATGGTTGACTTAGATAGCTTATGGGTGTCTTACCACCTCCTACTGTCTGTATGTACAGTATTTATATAGTATAATTTGTACAAGGCTGCTGTGCAAAAATTTTGATAAATCTGTATCAAGATTTTATGTTAATAAAATAATTTGATAGAACATTTCAACATGTCGAAAGCTACTCTTAATACGTTAGGTCAAGACCAGCAAGTGAAATAGGCAAACGAAGCAGGTCAAGGGGATCAAGTATTGGATCCAAAGCATCTGCACGATCTCGTAGTAGTAGCACAGGGTAAGTACCGGTACCGATACAGAATGTTTTTGAAACTGTTCATGTAGGAACTACTGCATTTAGAAGCCGGAGAAATGGACAAAAAAAGCGGTCTGGCTCAAAAAAATCCAGACGACGTAGCGTCTCAACCGAATCTAATGCATCATCGGCTTCCAAGAGGTCGCATTCTATCAGGAGAGGTGTGTATTTTATCAATACTGTTATCAAAGAATAGCAGTGTAGCCAGATTACTGCAATATGTAGACATCACAAATTTAACGTTCCACCTCATTCATTGTAAAACTTAGTCAATATAATATGTCTATACAGATTTAACGTCCAGCCCAGTATATTGGAATATAAGTAGGGCCTATTATTATTATTATATATATATTCCAATAAACTGGACTGAACGTTAAATCTTTGGTGACTTAATATATTTACTGGATTACTACTATTTGGATCGTTCGTCATCGGCTCCACTATTCATTGTAAAACCTGATACACAAGCTTTCGGAGCTCTGCTCTTTCATCATGGGAATATGGGACGAATCACATACCGGTATATATATTGTAGCCAGGCTATCTTACGCAACCAGAAGTGGTGAAGAAATTGTTCTGCTAGATGGCAGAAGCGATTTAAAAGGTGCATCTCTGATTTCGGCGTATCGAAACGTGGAAATAGCAGCATTGGGCGATGTATAACTTACGAAATACACGCTGGAAGCACTAAAAAACCACCTGGTCGCACACATAACGTCCGTCCCTACATCCCTGTAAAATCTTATGGCAATAGCTTTAGTAATATAAAAGTTGATTCATGCACAGACAGACACACATACAGACAAACTGACTCTTATATTTATATAGATTATAACATTCACAAGCTTTCGGAGCTCTGCTCCATCAGGTGAAGATCGTGAATCAGAATATTCTGTGCGATATCTGTTAATCGTCATTAGCTTTACCATAGGCTTTGATATCATATAAGACTCATATGTTTTGTTACATGTGTATTGTTTCTATTGACAGGATCAACCATTTCATCATCTACTCCAAGAGGTATTGATGATATCCTTGAAATCAATGGGCAAGATTTGTTCTCCATAGGTCGGTATATAAAAGATATTTTGCACTGATTCTTACCTGTTACGTTGCACCATCTGGGAGTTCTGACTATAGCTGGTTGCTGGTTGTGATTTCAATGATGCCTATCCTCCAATCGCTCACACAGCCTGCTTGATCAAGGACCCTATCCTACAATTTCTGTTCTCTCGATACGCCTTCGTATTTTTGTGTTACCCGCTTTTCCTTTCATCCTGTCGATTCCCATATCCTTTTAGTTGTGTTGCCGTAAGGATTCCGATTCGCTGGGTTTGAGATCGATATGGCTGGCAATTTATCCTTCAAATTATGGCGTGTGCCAATTTGTGGCTGCGTACAGTACATTTCAACTAAGTAGGCCTACAACGGATGAGGCAAAACTTCATAAATCATAAGACGGATTTACGAGTGTGCAATTCATTTTAGAGCAAAAATTGCCCAAAAAATCAAATTTAAAAAGCAATGAAAAGAAAGCCGGTGAATCAAAGGATACTCAACTCGGTGTTCGACAAGACGCAATAAGCAGTACGTTTTATATTTCATAAATTCAAAAATATCGTTTCTAATATGCATGTTTGGTACAGTTCTTCTTCAGAAAGGGACGCGATTAAAAGAAGACATCGTAAGAAGTCAGATGGTTGAAAACAAACCAATGGATCTGCAAGTAAAACCACAGATTTCACAACCCAATGCATTGATGAAGCCAGTTGAAAGTACTGGAAATCCACAAATCATGGTAAGAAAATGATTTTTTTTCTTTATTCGAGTAGAAAAACAAGATACATTGACGGATTATTATGAAGGATGTTGTGTTTCCATGGTTTTGCCCATAATTTATTGCACATAAATAAACAGACTTACATCATGAACATGGCAATGGTTCGTTCCAAACACGGACTGAACGAATTAGGGGTAACGTGTAATTCGTTTATGGGTCAAACTCGACCACCGAGTTGTTGTTTTGGATTTATGGCGTTTTGAACTACTAAGTTCATATACACCAGGTCAATGCTTAGTACGTATGTCGCATCGATTCTTCTGGTTTATATCCCGGATCACTAACCACAACCCTCTACACTCCTGGATACTGACTGCCTAGAAGAGAAGAAGGATCAAGTTCATACTACCCCTACCTTTATTATACCTCCAATTTATATTATAGTTGAAATTCACATTTCAGCCATCAAAGGCAGTCGTCCATGATTCAGTCACTTCAAACCCACGGTTTTTGGAATGCCCCAAAATGGTTGGACCAATTAAAGAAAAGACGTAAGTGTTAAATTTCTTTCCATATACTCTGCTCAGCCCTCAGCCCAGGGTTGTGTAGGAAAGTACAAGTACATGTATTGTCACGTCGTAGGTTTTGCACGGGTGTTCGTCATTGGACCACCAACCTCACGGAAGAGTGGCATCCCCCTGCCAATCGTTCTAACATGTCGCGTTGGTACGGTACTGTTTTCACTGAATTGTGTGTGGAAAATAAAAATTTCTTATTGCGCTTTTTATTATCTGCATTAATTCCGGTATTCAGTGATCTGCTTGTCTGAACTGACTCGTCATAGTTATCATCTCAGCACAGTTCTTACTGTTGGTGTAATTCTAGGCAAGAAATGGACATGAGGTTCGTGGATTTGGTGTTTGGCTCGCAAGAATTCACTGGAGGGGGTCTATCTTTTTGGAATGAAATGGATTCCCATGTCGGTTCACCATTGAGTAGTATGATATCGGAATTGGATGATAATCCAATGTATGATGAATCGTTGCTGCAACAAATGTTTTACAATAATAAGGTACGTTGTTTGATGATATTTTTTGAGATTTCAGAGTAGACGATTCATGATGATCGAACCTTCCATTTTGCGAGTGACCATGGCCTACCAGTCAGTATCCGTAGCATTCTTACGAGACATTGTGGGTTGCATTGAGGAAAGCCCAGAGGGGTGATGCTCGAATTTGATAGCCTAACGACTCCTTGTCCAGCCTGTATATGCGCATCATACTCTCTGGTTATGCAATATGCATATGCACCAGTAGTGTGTGTGTGTGTAAATGCATAATCTGATTGTGGTCTGTTGCAGGGATTATTCTCGTTCTATGCCAAAGCAAACAAAGATCGGAACAGAATAAGTCCTAGTGACATTACGTCTACAGATTCTATGGAAGCTACGGTAATTTCATCTTTATCTAGTTTTTTGACACACATCTTGCTGATCATGACTGAAGTTTTCAGTCTCTCAAATGCTTACATCCCTTGTGATATTTGAGATAGAGAAAGAGAGAGAATGATTTATTTGTCAACCGAGGTGTAAAAATGAAAAAATGAAAAGTCGCAAATGTAAATCATAGCAATAAGTTCGGTATGGCCGAGGTGACTCCGCTATGACATACGGTAGTCATTAAGCCGCTGAAATCGAAGAACTTCATTATCGACCTTTGGCACTTGAGGGTGAACACAGTGGATTGATTTGCAAATGGCTTGTAACCATAATGCCATGCCCCTCATGCCATACTCGTGTCATTTCCCCATGCTAGGGACCAGCCATCTCTTGAAAATTTATCTTTCTCATTTTGGCCATGATCAGTTTTCATGCATAGTCACTTGTCAGGTGGTGGCCTCCGTCGTCACCCTGTCCATACTGATACTTGTACTGTAAGTTCTTGGTGCGACGAAAATAAGATTTCAGCCAGTCTGTCTGTCTGTTTGTCTGTCAGATCGTATAGCATAGGTGAAATGAGTTAGACTGGAGTATGCACACTGACAGTGACGTTGCTACCGAGGAGGCGCTGAACTGAGCCGTGTTGCGCCACCCATCCATTGTAGTCTGAACGCAAGTCAGAGAGACTGGAGTGTACGGATACCCATTTCAATGGGTGGATGTGATTCAAACCACCAAACCACACAGATTGGCATTCTCACATCCTGTCATTTTTTGTGCATTTTTTATTTAATACATCAAAGAATATGATGGGAGCCGATGGCGGACGATTGATAGATATCGTAAAGAAGATTCACCACAGCCTTGGTTTACTTAATACAAGATTTTATTTCAGGATGAAAATGTGGAAAAAATATTACACGGCGACCGTCTTGTTCGTTATTTGACTAAGCACATCACTGGTCTGACAAAAGAAAAAATCACTAATCTACAACGAGTATATTGTGTTGGTGTTACTATCGAAACACTCACTGTCTATGATATGTTAATCAATAAAGCTCGTGCTAAAAAAGTTCGTGGCAGAGGCGGAAAGCCACCAGTTCCATCTCCTAAAAAGGCGAAAACGGGGTATGTGTTTCCTTTTGCAGTTCAAACATTTTCTTGATTTTCACCCAACGTAAATTTTATCACCCAGAGCATATTTTGTGGAGTTTCAATTCCCGGAAGTTAGTCAGCCAGAGAAAAGGGATCACCCGTCTACTATGAAAACCACTCACGATGTCACACGAGTCGTGTCGAGAAAAATGCAACCTTCAAGTATGTTACGGTACCGTTGTGCAGAAAATTGAATTACTGAATTCTTTTATCAGAAAACGAATTGAGTGTTAGATTAAGGCCTGATAGGTCGGTCATCTGCAAGTATTACAATTAATGTGCAGTGTGAAAAAATCACGTGTGGGCAGGTGACGGTGGTTAGATTAGATGGCCCATGCAATGGGATTTTTAAGCTACATGAGTGCAAAAGCACAGAAGTGGAGCACAGTAAAAATTGATTTTTCGTAAATTTGGCTGTGACCATAAGGCTTTTGATGTGGAATTACAAATTTTTTTTCTAAAATAAGCCAAACCATTATCCATCCATTTCATCTGATAATGGAGCTTTTCAGCTACTGGTATCTGTTTTTAAACTAAGATTCACCACAGGTATAATTAACGTCCCGCCTTGGTTTATAGAGAATGCCATTCACAAGTTTCAGAGTTTACGGTATCAATTGATCGTCCACGATTGACTCCGCCGTGCTTTTCATTTTAATATCACGATGGATGATCGACATGTCATGAGATTTTTGTCCATGAGAATTATGAAGAACTGCCGTTCATCATCCCTGTTATTATGTATCTAGGGGCTACGATTGCAATTTTTGATGAAAGTTATGAGTTTCCTTACAAGTTCACCGATGAAAACTTGTTGAAATGGAACAAAGAAAGCATGGAATTCACTGTTTATCAGAGAAAAGCATCCGATAAAAAGGTGCCGGTAATGTATATTTTGTATTCGTCCACTTTACTGACTTTGCGCTGTGATGCTAAGGGTAGACACTGTGAAATGGGTTGGTTGCATGATCTATTCCTGGACAATGATACATGAAGCTTCCTTACTAGATGCTAGTTGGCCAATGCACTAGGGATAGTTTAAATGTAGAGCAAACCAGTGTTGTGACTATTCGACTTGAAATATTTGAATATGAAAGTGCTGACATTCATTTTTGCAATGCATAAATTATAAGTCAGTAATAAATTTGTTTAATTAATGGATTTTTTCAAATTAATTAATTCTTTCTATTTCCTAAGTGACGAATATGTCACCCATCGCAGTATTATGACTAAACAATCATTAATCTAATTATTGGTTATTGGTTCCACTTCAAAAGGTTCGCACCACGGGTGGTTCGCCGTGATACCGTAGGTTGAAAATCCCTGAGTTAATGCTATTCTAATGAAGAAATTAAGGAAATTTATTCAATCCAATTATACTATTTCAGGCTTTTGTTCTCGGAACTGTGAAGTTGCCGTTGCGGGATTTATTGTCATCTGCTGAAGAAGATCACGACTTTGATCTCGATGTTCAAGATGGCAGCAAGACCATTGGGAGCTTAAAGGTAAACTACTGCAACATACATTCCTGGGGGAAATGTAAATTTACCAGGAAGCTTGTTTGTATTTGCATCAAGCACTTGTGTAAATTGACATTCAAATGTAGCAAGCAGTCTACTGGTACATATCTATGTAAATCAGTGTTCAATTTTAGCAGATTGATTTTCTGCAGACAGATGCTTTTTCCTGGCAAGTAGCTTCCCCAATCCTCATGATGCCGTGTTATCCCCAAAGAAAAACTCGTGCAGCCATCAGCCTTGCTTATTTGAAAGCATCCCATGAGAATTCATAGGCTTATGCTTTACTGCATGTGGAAGCAGAAGCAGTGGAATATTCACACTTACACTTAACTGAAAAAGGAACCCTTCAGCTTCCACTTCCACGTCCCTGGTTTATATGATACAATTTTAATATCCAGGCTATATTCAAGTTCCACGTCCGACCTGATCGCAGTGTTCTCGATATCGATAAAACTCGAGTACTGTGTGAAAAAGAAAACCAGGAACAAGATATGAAAAATGGGTCAACAGACAATAATGTTCCTGTGGATGATGCTATGGCTCCATCAATAGTGATTGGCCCACCAGCAAACGTGTTGAACATGTTGGTGATGGTGGCTGAAGGAATAAGCATACCAGGTTAGAAATTGGAGACATGTAGTCATCAAATCATCATGCGGGGTTTCAAATGTATTGTGATTGGACAAGTGGTCTTGATAACCATTGGGCCATTTTGTCGTGAAATATTTATGGAGAAAGGAGGTTTGCTACACTACATTCAGGCCCCCTTTTCTTCACACAAATCACAGAACCACTGAACCAGACCAAATGTGGAGGCAGACCATAGTACAGGCGACCCCTGATTTTATATGATGTTTTCTTTTTGTCCAGGAACTGCTGTCACCAATCCACAATCGGGCACCAAAATTTATCCACCCAACCTGTCCTTGGTCTGCCGGACCTTGTCACCGGGAGAATGCGATAAGACACCAGTCATATGGGGGCAAAATAACCCAAAATTCGACTTCGTTCAGGTAAATGTCACGGTTCAATGTTTTTTGTTATCAACTGTCTCATTAATAAATTGTCTTCTTTGTTAATTATTCAGATATCGTAAAGATTCACCACAGGTTTAACATCCAGCCTTTGTTGATTGATGATATTAATTATAACTTTCACAAATCCCATCTTCACTTGATGAAGGAGCGGAGCTCCAAAAGCTTGTGAATGTTATAATTCCCAGTAACCATGGTTGGACGTTAAATCTGTGGTCAATCTTCTTTACGATATCTATTGATCATTCGCCATTGACTAAACTATATTCTTCTAATTGTTCAGGTGATACCTGTCAATGTGGATGACACTATGCTGGTTAAAATGAAAAATAATTTTGTAATCATCGAAGTTTGGGCAAAAATTACGGTAACCACGCCTCCCTCGGAAAAATTGCTCGGACTAGCGAAACTGCCAACTCATCATTTTTACCAAAGCTTGAAGGACGAAGAAATTTCAAAGTAAATAATTTCTGATTCGTGAAATTCCCCCATCCAGACGAATCCCGAGTCGTGTTAATTGGAAACGTTGCGACTTGTGGGCTATATATATGCGTGTATTATAACTACAGCACATAAAATCGCAACATTAAAAGTAATTATTTTAATTAATTAATATCTCATGTGTGTGAAGCACCGACAACTCCGCAATTGAATATATATAATACATATCTTCTTAATATGGCTCTATACAAATTTCATTTTATTTATTATTTTCTTTATCTTTTAGAGTTGTTCTGAATTCTATGCATCCTATCATTTCTGTTGATGAACCTGTGCCTGTGACAGATTTATTTACTGGTCAAGAACGAGGACATTTGCAAGTTACTTTAGCATTAGGGACGCAGACACAGGTAAGCCCAAGTTTCATGTATGAAGCATAGGCCTACTATTAATTAATAAGTGTGTGAAATGAAACTTGTAGTTAGGGCTAGGCAAAATCGAACAATATCAGACATTGGATTGAATCGAGTAATTTCAATCGAATCGAATACCGAATAGACACGGCTGACCTAGTTATTAACCTAATTTGATAAAATATGATTGAAAATATATATTATCAACGGTCAGGAACATGGGGAGACGCAACTAGCCAAATGTGAAGTCATGTCTACGACTTCATGGCGTGCCGTCAGGGTAATAGCAAAATACACAAAAGTCCAATCCAAAACTGTATCACCAGAGAAAAGCAGTGCTTCAAGCTAAACCTCTTCTGGCTACGTTCACGTTGAAACCCGTAAGGAGCTTATTTCCTCACTACATAAATTTCACCCCAGGTTAAGAATCCCTGTCCCACACTATGTGTGCGTACTCGTATCCTATCCATTTGAACTGATATCAAATTCAACATGCTAAACATGGGATGGCCAACCTTTTTAATTGAGTGGTTCATTAAAGAGACTTTTACACACAAAAAATACAAGCACACAAGTACACAATAGTGGGTCATAGATTTAACGCAATGTCAACGTCAATGATAAACTTGCTGCTTCATCTTTTCCACGAGTCTTTAAATCCGTTCTGGTAATGTGTAGTTTTCAGCTTAACACATGCAGCATTTATATCTGGGCTGAAGCGATTCCTGGTAATCGATTTTATGAAATTCATGTGTGAAAACAAGGATTCGCATGCATATGAGGAACCAAACCGCAACTCTTTTCATGGTTTCAAACGAGTTTGGCAAGGATGGAATGACAAGTGGGTCACTGAATTGCCAATGATGTGTCACTTTGTGACCCGCGGGTCAGTGATTCACCATCCCTGTGCTAAGCTTATTCTGGGCGGTATAGTCCATCCATTATCTTCCCCTGCAACACCTAGCTACTATCACTATTGATTTGATGAATTCAATGTGGGCTGTGTTGTTTGGAGATTAACCCATTGACTAGGCCTAGACAAATAATTCAATCTTGGCATCCGTGTTTTCCTTTTGTGATCTCATTGTTGCCTTACAACGACTATAATCAAAGTCCAAATATTCTGCTTAAGATCACCAACTTACGTAAAGTGAAGTCTGAAATCCAAGGAAAAAATCTACGCCGTGATCATCATTTGAAGCAAAGAAAAGATGACTTGCCTGAGAACGTAGCTGGCTTTGTTCAACATACCTTCGAACTGAACGTTGTCAAACTTCATAATTTTCGCCCTCCAAATAACGAGGTAGGCTAATATCTATTTTGCTATCCGTGTTCATTTCGTATACTGGTACCGTATTTTGACCTGCAACCAACTTTTGATTTCGGAGCGCGACTATGACGTCACATGTTATCATCCCATATGATGTCATAATTATCAGCACACTTTACAAATATGATCAAATAATGCCAGATTAGAAGTATGACGTTTGTTCTCGATGATTTAATGGTTAAAGTTGGCTTAAAAGCTACTTTAACCAAACAAACAAATCTTGTCCTGATGAAAGAGTGGAACGCCGAATAATTGTGAATTATATTCCAATAAACTGGTCTTGACATTAAATCTGTGGTGATATATTTATCTATTGCTAAATGTATAGTCCGCCATCGGTTCCACTATTTTTCGTAAAATTAACCCTAGTGACACAAGAATTCTGGGCGAAAATACCCCTGTGCCACACCCTCTGGTTGCCGGCCTCACCGTATTCTAGTAGAATTTGAATGATGGATGTTTCTGAAAACAATTATACAGCTATGGGGTGAAGCTGAGTGTTTCGTGCAATATATGTTTCCCACACAACAAAGATCGGAAAAAGACGACTCCATTGATATGAATAGTAACTCGGTGCTTTCAGGTGAGGGTTTGAAAGAATGTAGTTCAAATGCTAATAGTTCGGAACACAATTAGTGCCTATTCCAGTTCATCCAGTAGCTTGCATTTTGTGACCATTAAAGCATGATGGGGATTTGTGTGATGTATTTTTGATGATGATTCCATCTTTACGAAAGCTTGTGAATGTTCTAATTCTCAATAAACTAAGACTGGACGTTAAATGTTTGGTGATCTTCACTACACTACACTCTTCAGTATTTGTGATGGTGGCAATGACTGAAATTATCCCGGCCACAGCAGCCATTCTCAAGGTGGGCAAATGGGGAAGGTTCCAACATGACGGGCAACCAACATAAAAAGAATCACTGCCAAATCATGAGTGGTTAGATCCACTATGACCAGACCACCCAGCGATGGAAAGCGGCCAAATGAAAAAGAGCCCATGTATTTATTAAGGCCCGACCATTTCTTTATTGTTGTAGCAAACACTGCCAAATTGCTTCGGTATTGCATTCCTAGTAATTTTATTCCTGTTTCTTTACTTGATAGAGCTGGCTGTGATGGAAAGTTACGGCAGCGAAACAACTTTACTCACTCCTGAGCCAGCGTTCAACCATGCACGTCATCACAAGTTTGCTCCGCCTCCGTCTGTTCCGATTCAACGAATTTTACTTTCGTGCTGTTACAGCCAGGGAATGCCTGGCGGGATACCATTTGAGCTGTGGTCACGTTATTACCATCCAAATGTGAGAGACAAACTTTTGGCAAAGGTATGTATGCATTTGATATCTAGGTATATTGAATAGGGATTAGCGTTATGAATTGAATATTCAGACTGATCGGGATATTTACTGATTCGATCTGATTCAAAACGCTAGCTATCCAATATCTGGTGACTTGAATCATCCCATCAGTGGAGAGACTTGATTCGATTCTGATTTAAATTTATCGGAACTGAATATTTGCGCAAAGATAACTTGCCTTCTTAATAAATTCTCTCTTCCTGCTTGATCTACATCTCTCATTTATTGAAGGGGACGCTCCCGATGGCGAAAGTTGGATCTCTGGTTACAATGTCACTTTCCAAGCTTTCTCAACAATCATTCCACGTGCCAATGTTTTTTACTGATTCTGACACGGCTCAACGATCTGCTGGCACTCTAGAAGTTGCGATGAAGTACAAGGCGTCAGGTATGTATTTGGGTTTTCTATGTTTTAGATATTTCAACATTACCGGCGCCGGTATATTGAAAAGTGCATGTAACTTGTTTTGACATTTGTGAAGAACATGTAGTTGCTGGCTAAGTACAGATAAAATTCTGTCGGTCAGAACCAATTTTCATTGATACTCAGGTGTTCTACTCATACATGAGCCATTAGTGTCAGTGCAGTAAGTGGATTGAAAATGTGATACTAATGGTTGTATTGGGCCATCCTGGATTAATCCGAAGATTCTCAAGACTGATAACGATGCAGGTTCCTGGCGTTGACCCTGGTGTAATTCATTGTCCAAAACTTATGTTATCCATATAAATAAAATAACCTGTTTGTCTGTATGTATGTATGTCTGTCTGTCAGTCCACGAATCAACTTTTTTATTACTGAAGCTATCGCCGTAAGATTTTACAGGGATGTAGGGACGGACGTTATTCGTACGACCTGGTGGTTTTTAGTGCTTCCAGCGTGTATTCTGTAAGTTACTCATCGCCCAATCCTAGATGCACCTTTTAGATCGCTTCTGCCATCTAGCGGAACAATTTCTACACCACTTATGATAGCGTAAGTTAGCCTGGCTACAACTTTCTGCTAATTTACTGTCCTTCGTTTCGGCGTCTTAGATCTATTTCATATGGGTTCAGATAATGCATATTATGAGAAGTGAATCAAGGACACATTTTCCTTCGTCAAGAAAAGAGATTAAATGGAGGTCATATATTTCGCGTAGGGCTACAACGTCTTACATTGTATCGCCCAAGTGAAACCGGGATAACCAGCTAGTTTTCAATATACTAAGGCTTAGCTTCATGTCTTTGGATCTTAGAGATATTTATTGACACCATGCAGGCACTCACGACGGCTCATTATCTCTCAATACTTTAGGAACTACATCGGAGATGCTGCAACCACCAATGAAATTTTCAAAGCCTGTTATTCTACGAGTTTCGCTTTTTAAGGCATGTGGTCTCAAAGAAGCGGCATTGTTGGCTTGTCGTCATGGCAATGATGATAATTTAAAGCAGTGCTTGGAAGTTGGTGTAAATACGTATGTTGAAATGAAGCCTACTTTTTTGGCAGATGAGGTGAGAAAGTGTTTAGTGATGTATTCGACTGAGATATTTCATGGAAAATGTGTTATGTCATGCATAGTTACAGTTGGGCATCGACTAGCTAGGAATGAATTTCAACTGATTCGTTCGGATCGAACCTTTGTGAATTTTCTGCCTTGAATTTTTACATGAAGAAATTTTTCTAACTTGTGATATATTTACTGTCCAAGTAATATTCTCTGGCAAGCTTTATACTTCACCACTCAGATTGTAATTGGCAAACCGAACAGTGAAAGGGGAGCGTGATTCGTTTTGGTACTGATAAATGACTTTTACAATACATGATCATACGATATAGCCTACGAATATACATTGTGCAATTCTTTGTGATGTCATCAGTTTGGTGCCGGGTGTGGTAAAAAACTTGTGCCAAAAGTTGGTGTTCGTCTGCATACAAACCTAGCCCGGATTCTTACAATCCCTAGTAGCTACTGCCACAAGCGCCCGTAGCTACTGCAAAATAAACGTAGTCGATGGTTCAGAGAATAACGTGAATATCTGTATTTTCAGGACGTGCGAACATCTCGAATCGTTGCTTGCAGTTTCACTCCGGAGTATCAACACCATGTAGAAATAGCCTGTCCTCTTATATCCTATCATAGAGACGTTACTCCTATCTCGTTAGCAGAACTGTTGCTTTCTGGTGAAATGGAAATTAATATCTGGCACAGGTACGATGTTTCACTGAATTGAGTCTTCCGAATAAAATAATATTGTAAAGTAGATTCACCACTGATTTTATGTCCAGCGTTGATTTTTTTGAGAATTATAACATTCACTAGCTTTTGCAGCTCCATTCCGTCATCCTGGATATTAATTCAATAAGTGGTGATTGGTGAATCTTCTTTACGATATCTATTGATCGTCTTCCATCGCCACCGCTATATTCTTCAAATCGTCTTGCGCATGGCTTTCTTGGGCTAGACGTCAGGGCAGCCACACGGCATCTTCGAATAAAATAATGTGACGACTCACCTAATATATATGTGTCACAGTCACGTTCATTTAATACTTCTTAAAATTTAAGATGTGAAGATGGTGATGCTGATGGACGATCTGATATTTGTCTCGCAAAATTGAATTTACCAATGAGAAACCTTCTTCACAAGTATACAGGTGGGTTAGGAAATGCCATATTCAAATATACATGTATTTTTGGAGGTTTGGTGAATACTTGTGATGGTTTTGTCTGTGTGTGGACTGTTTCAAAATATTGGTATATACAACGATCCATCGATTTGCATGAAAGTAATGCTGCTACAGTCACACCATATAATATCAACATGCCTTTATTTTGATTCGCCCTTGTATTTAAGGTTTAGTGACCCTTTAGAAATTGTGCATTAAACAACTGATCAAATTTGCATTATATGTTGTTCAACTACATTAGATTTAACCCGAGACAATATTTATTATGCTGAAATGCGCTATTTCTTGGGAAGAAGCCTCCTGACTTTCCAATGTGATCCTGCCGTGATTATGCCAATGTCCTTTCTTTCCAGCAGATGTATCCAGTCTTTCAACACAAACATTATTGATTTGTTATATCTAGGTGTCCATGGATGGCATTCTATGCATTCTGAACATAGCCGGGATGAGGTATCGTCAGTTGCAGGGCTTGAAATGTCTGTGTCATTTGCAAACTCCAACGATCTCGATATAATCTTAAACGCAGCCAAAGCAACAAAATGGCAGTTACCGCCTTTCGAAACAAGAATTTTAAACAACGACGTCAAGAATTATGACATCACAGGAAGCGATTGTGTGACGTTTTCTGTAACCGTAACAAATGCATGGTTACCGAAAGATGATTTATTGCTGCGTGGTAAAACGAGCATTGATAAATCCGCAAATGTTTACGTTCGGTATAAGTTCTTCGATCATGACTCTGTCGTAACGACGCCTTGCACATTACCATCTAAGCAACCACACTCCATCGATACGAGATTCGAAAATTTAACATCAGCAAGAATCGCTCACAAGAAGTCATTTGTATGCAAAAGGTCACGACCTCTGCATTGGTATTTACGAGAAGAAAAAATGGAGATACAAATATGGCTCACTCATTCAACCGTGTCGAAGCAATCTCGCCCTTCTGATGCCGATAAACTGTTAGGGTCATGCTTTGTCGAGTTTTCTTCAATGTCAGAGTGGCAAAAAGAGCAACATATAAGCGGGTCATTCCCTATGTTCAAAGCCGGGGCGGATACCCTGGGTGGGCAAGTTAGAGTATATGTAAGTATGAGGCCGGGGGAGTTGCCTGACCCCATTCCAGATCCTATGCCTGAAAGCACAACCTCAACTGAAACTGAAAATTTGAAGAAGATTCCTATTCCTCAGAAAATCCCTTTGACACCTCCTCCTAGTACGCATACATTTGATGCTACTGTTACGGTTGAGCGAGCATTTCATCTACCTCATGTCAACGACCTGGAGACAGACAAACCCGTTTTTCCAAACGTATTTGTATCATTCGAAGTGGTCGACGTTGCATGTCCACCTAAAACAGAAGAAGACATCAAAATTGTTACCATGACATCAAGAATTGTGACGTCATCAGAAAATGTTACTTGGAATGATATCAAGACAGTGTCGTTGCCCAAGTCTTTGCTTACAGGTAGCCATGGTGGGATGATCATCAAAGTTTGGCATAGAGATCGATTGTATATTGATATCGCCGATTCGAAAAATTCCGAACCAGTATCCATCGGTGCCACTGATCGTATGCTTGGATTTGCTACGGTCGATTTATCAGTGCTGCGTGCCGGATTTCGTGACGTCAACGGGTGGTATAATATAATGGATATCCATGGTCAGTGTCAAGGACAGTTGAAAGTGGCTGTTACTCCGACCAGAAGTTATGATTCCTCACTACCCACCTCCGCACGGTCTACAGACATGTCAATTACGTTGCCCTGTCCGGTGCTACCTTTAATTTCAATTCCACCAAATTTTCTCCATAAAGTACCAATCGATATCCCAGTGCAAACACCGTCTGGCAGTATGTATGTCCCTGGTGTGCAACGCTCTGTCGATGTCGACAATAAGGCGTGCGTTTCAACCCTCTCAACGTGTCCCGAACAATACGCCGGTCGATTTCATGCCGATTTTTGTCAAATTGATAACATACCAGTTGCACCGACTGCTTCAGTGTTTCGTTACCAAACCTCAGATCAGCAGCAAGCAAATCTGGTTTATACACTAGAAAAACAAATTAATGAATTAGAATTAATTAAAAAAAGATTTGAAGAACGAAAACAGGCCCGGTTTCAAGATTCTGTAAGACATGATGGTGAAATTTCGCGATCTGTTGAAAATGCATTGTCATTGTTATCAATCACCAGAAATGCTGAGTCATCACTTGAAGGGAGTCATGCCAAACCCTCCAGTGCTGAAAATATTGAATCTGAAGATGGTAAAGTTGCTGCTGATGTGTCACATTGTAAAAATTCTGATGACTCGCAACAAAGTTCGTCAAGATCTAATCAGCCGGACGAACATATGAACGGTGATTCTGTTTCGAGAAATTCGATTCATCTTTCATTGTATCAGTCGAGAAAAATCGCAAATCTAGACGATCGAGCGCTTAGCGATAATGACGTCGATTCAGATATTGAATTCATCCAACCACAGAGCTTAAATGAAAGCGTCAATATAGATGACAATAAAGAGGCTACAGATCCAAACGATAGAATTATTAAAAAACCTCCTCATGTTACGCCAAGTCACAGTGCCGCAAATATTGACAAAGTAACCCCTACACATTTTGAAAGTCCTGGACCTTGTGATGTTATTACACCTAACAGATCTGAAGGACACAGTGCTCTTGATGACACAAGTTTATGGTTGACTGGGTCTACGTTACGGGAGAGCGGGCTGATTTCTGATGACGAAAACGCTGAAAGAGTTGACGATGTTGATACTGTTAGCAAACAAGTACTACAAGATGATGATCAGGAAAGAGAATCTGTTCAATCTGGCACGCCTCGTAGCGTCGTTACTCCGCTTGATGAGGAGATACATGAAAATGATGAAATTGAAACTGTGACTGCTGATAATTCGGAAAATCCGGTGATCCATGACGAACAACCATTTGAAAATGTTGATACTGAGAAAAAAAGAGATGATAACAATGATTGTACCGATGAAAGGCATAAGATCTTACATTCCTCCTCGATTACAACAAATCAAATCGATATTAAAGATCATTCTAGTGTTAAAGAAACTGCGAGACCTAATCCAGAAGTTTTGATAGAGCCAGGGCTGGTTGAACCATCATCAGATATCGCAACCTTCAAGAACGATGTTGTATCTGATCAGGATAATCAAAATGTGGGTAACGCTGAGGTTGCTGCTTCATTCTCGGAATGCGAACAGAATGGGTTTGCTGATGATTCCGCTACTGATGAGTCATTGGTTATGTCACGGAATGATGAAAATCTATGTCCGAATTGCAAGACGCCTGAACTCAGTTCAAAGCAGAAACAACGAGATGTTGTGACAAGTTTCTATCCACCGTCAAGGAATATTCAAGCGTCAATACGAGAGATACAAGAAGCAGCTCTAGCACACAAGGTAAGTGCTGTTTATAATAATTATTTTACTTCAAATCCTCTCTCTTATACATTTTCATTTTGGCATAGCCGATGGTAGTATTATGTAGTGTATATCACTGTGGTTTGTATGCCAAACGCCTCTCCTGCAACTTTCCACATTTACACTTACTTTTGTAGGCCTTGGTTTTGGGTCTTCATGCTGCTGCTTTGTTGTTGGTCTGCATTTTGATCTACATTCTGATCGTTTGCCGCAAAGAATGGTGTTGGTGATCCACAGCGGAATTTGTTGGATTTCCATTCTTCATCAACCCTCCTCATTTGGCAGGGCTGGGAATTAAAAGCTGTATGTCAGTCCCCACAGGATGGGGATTTAGTCGCTGGCTTGGGTTCGCACTCACATGTCTTGAATACAAAATTCATTAAAGTTCAAAGCTTTACCTGCTGGCATACTCTCTGCTACTTTGTTGCGGATATTGCCATGTGTATATAATTTTCTAACCGTTAAGATTAAATTACATATACAGGTTGCTTATTCTTCTTGTTTGCTGATACTTTTTGAGCTCAGCCATGCATACATCTATATTGCTTCCTTTCAGTGAAACCTTTCCAATGTGTGATTATTTCAGAGTCATTTGGGGAAAATAAAAAAACGCAGCAATGATTCAGAGCAAGATCAACATCAGAATACTCAGAAAAAGTCTAACCGCTCGATGAAAACGAAATCAAAAAAAGCAATACCAAGTACTGTGCATTACTCTGATGAACGAACTCAACGATTAGCAAGGATTTTTCGAACTAAATTTTCCCAATAGTATAATTTTTAGAATTCGTGTAATTGGGGCCTTTGTATGAATTGCTCAGTGAACTTTGGGCAACGATGGTCGGCCTCTGTTTGCTCCTCCCTTCAATCAGTCTGCGGAAATTTAACTGTCATTCACCCAGATCCCTTCAACTGAGCCTTATCCTTACGGATAACTCCTCTGTGATTAAGGCCCACCTGCCGCTAGCCAAAAAATCATAAGGTAACTCACAATTTTGTGAAGCAAAGTGACCAGCACACCGAACCTGACATCAGGATTAGCATCGGTAGTCTACCCTGACAAGTTGCATTCAGTTCTATAGAAAAAGTGCAGTCGTCGTATTTTAAAAATAATTTGCCAAGGTGTAGATTTTTTTCGCATTGTTCATCCAGATTGATGTCAGCCGTTTGTGGCAATTTTAGATGTAGATGCTGAACCTGTATTCAAGGATTTCAAGCAGTGACGATTTGCATGAAACTGCTCACTGGACCATGCGACATACCCTTTTACCATATTTCGAACATGTATAGCTGTCAGATTTCAGATTGTATCCCTGTTCATAAGTCTGGCTGTGGTCCCTTACATGGTCAACGTTAAGCTAACTAGAATTCTTTAAGAATATAGTGGAGCGTATGGTGAACTATCAATGGATATTTTAAAGCAGATTCACCATAGATTGAACGTCCGACCTTGATAATTTAAATTTTCACACACATTCAGAGCTTTCTCCTTCATCAGGTGTAGATGGAATGGAGGAAAATATTTTCGACGACGTAGTTGCTTGATCAAGCTACAGCCGTTTATTGAAATGTGCTGTGAGATGACTTCAGGGCGTTCCCATGATGTAGAATATCTCCCATGTTAGTGACGTATACTATAGGTTACTTTAATTTGTAAGTTTGGCATTGAACGCGAGACCTGTTCATCAAGTGAAACTCATGAGGCAGCTTACGGGTGTGTTGAAAGCCTTGCTCTAAATGCCATAGTCCTTCTATTCCAACCTTGCAGTGTGGATTACTGTATTTGTATTTCCTCATGCTGGGTCAGATAGGCAAACTATGCACAGTGGGATAAGCCTGACCCAACAAACATTTCAATCCGGCCAGCCAACAACAAAAACCTGCTATCAACCTTCTACCAAGAACATTTCTCTTTATCCCATGATGTTTATTTTTCTTCAATGGTGTGGGGTTACCAAAGTATTTCATCCATTTGGCCCTAGTCCTGTCCCTCCGTCATATACCAGAACCTGATCGGGCCTGCGAGCCAAAAAGTTTGCTTACCCACGTGCTAGGTCTAGGGAAGTGTTGCTGATAGATTGACGTGATATTGGTGTTCAATGTCTGGTGGGATTTTGGAGAGTTATTGTGGGCATAGGCTATTCATATACTATATTGCAACATAACATTGCAAGTGCAGTTGTATCCAATATGTGTAATGTAGTCAATTTTAACTGCACTAACCATTCTCAAAATGAAGAGTGTAGCTGTGTACTGGTTTAGTATTTCATGTTGTCGTTGAGTGTACAAGACCAGTGAAGTCACCCAAAGGAGTGTGTTCGTTGGACTCCAAGTTTTCTCTGCTAGAATCTTGAATGGGGTTATTATAGTGGGACTATAGAACATATTTCTCTTTGTGTATTGTTGTGGTTAGTTCTTAGTTTCCTCTTACCAGTTATCAGTGTTGCATATTCAATATTCATACCTCTTTTAGCTCCTAGTTGTAGCCAAGTAGTTCCGTCCATCCTTCTCAACCTTACTATTTTCATAATTGAAACGTTTGTGGTGACCACAGTGAGTTGAACCGCATATGGCTGTGGCTGTTACATCGGAGAAAGCTTTTTCCACCGAAAACAGCTACATTTAACCAGGCGTGGGAGAATTTCTACTGGGATACTGTCAATGCTCTTCTTTGCGATGTCAACACTCTGCAGGGTTTGCATCTCAATGTTATCGCAAGAAGGGGAAGGAGGGTTTGTCACTGGAGGCGCGAGGTGCTCATCCGCCCTTTTACATTATGATGTAATACCGGGGTCCTTCTTTGTGTAGGCCTACTACAGTAGTACAAAAAAGCGCAAAAGATGGGATGCATCATGGGCTACTCTACTAAAGTAGGCCATGGATGCAGCTATCGCTCCTAGTGACGACGCTGACATGACGATGTCTCGTTCTCACGATTTGGTTTCCACAAAATAATTCGGTATCAAGTTTGAATTTCTTCCAAACCGGTTTTGCTCATTCCCACTCACCAGAGTTCCACACTATTCAAGAATTTGCACGTTGATAACAAGTCGCCATTACTGTACCGAATCACTGCATTCACTAGTGAACAATCCGCGAGCTTGAACATACACCTTCACTCTGTTGATATGTGGTCTCTCCCGTGGCCATTTCTTTTGGAAATTGTGTGTGTCTAGAACTCTGGGAAATGAAGTGCCTGGTTTTTCCTTGGTAGTATTGAAAAGCTCGTTACAATTAGCTGCGAACTCCCTAATCAGCAGAGTCTATCGGAGTGAAGTAATGTGTTGCGAATTTTTGTACTTTTTACTATACCCTACTTATGCCAAAATTTAATGGAAATAGAGATATTTTTTAATAATGAAGGCGTGAGTTAGTAGTGAGTACTACCTAGACTGGGATGCTCCTGATGATTCTGCTATACCTTGACATTCAGATGTTTCTGCATCACTACATCGCATATTGTGAATTCGGGTCGTAACTCGTAATAGAAGTAGAGGGGAACCTAGGACAATATATTTAGGCAATCTTAATAAAGAGTCGGGAAAGGACCAGATCTGGAACTGCTGCCAGTTATCGAAGCACAGAGATGTGAGGAGGGGCCGAATCGCCAACTTCTGACAGATCAGACGCGACAATACCACCACAATATGACGCAAACGAGTCATACCTATCCAGATTCTCGCAGATGCGGAGCAGTGCGGCCTGGATTAGCGATAGCAAAGCAATTGCGGCCACACTCGCCCTCAGATGCGAAGGTGACGCGCGTGTGTCAATGGCAGTGGAAGCATAAGAAGATTACTTGTGCTGTGAAAGTGTTGTTCGAGTCAAACATGGTCGATTGGAGTAAGCTACCGGTTGCCTGTGAAAACTAGATCAGTGAACGGCGGAACCCTTTTCGTCCATTACTTAAAATCACTATCCTATAATTATGATGTCCTAAATCGTACGAGTTGTTTCTGTATTAGTTTCGAACTGATTTGTGAGAGATTTGCTAAAATATCTATTTGTTTTCCGAAACGTTCCTTTCCGGTTGACAGACCGCTGAACGACTAAAAGAGAGACTATAATAATGATCAGAAGTGCACTTGATTTGTAGTAAAATGACCAACACATTAAGTCGGTAACACAAAGCAACTGTAGTACGTATGCTACTTACACTTGTTAGTTGTTACGACTGTTAGAATTAGAATTGAAAAACAATGCTGGTTGAGTTAGGTAGAAACAGCAATCCGAATTCCAAATATAAGACAATGGTGTCAACAGAATATTTTGAGTCTCAGTCGTAGCTACCGCGGAAAGATTTAAAGAATTTCAAGGAACAGTAATACAGTATTATGCCTATACACTGTGGATAATGTAGAATGATATAGATCGACATAATATATATGCCGCGCAAGTGGAGCGATTAAATTCGATCAGATTGGTAGCAGGAGTGTTTCATACTACATCAATCATTCTATGTCTCTAGCTGTAGCTGTACTGCCTGTACAGTGTTAGGTATTATTTTACATTATTATTTTACTTCAACACCAACACTCTGAATATTTTACTTCAACATCAACTCGGCATCTGACCATTGATGCGTAGGCCTGTAAACCCTCATGATGCGCTAGGATATTACCCTCGGGACATGCCTCGTCGCATTTAAGGTGGTGAATGGCGCTCTCAAAATGAGTCCGGGCCTACAGTAGGATAGAGAGGGCGTGTCGCAGGCGGGTTGGATGGGTGTCTTGCCGGCCCGTGCGGAGCAGGGCCAATGCCAGCCACAATATGCCAATACACTGTGGAAAACATAGAAGACGAACGAACATAATAATATGTTGCACAGATGGAGCAATCGAATTAAATATCAGATTGGCAGCAGAAGTGTTTCTACTACATCATTCAGCGCCTTTCTAACTGTCATTTGTTATTAATTATCATAATACTCGACATTTTACTTGTTGTGGCTTTGCTTTGACTTTCTGTAGCTGTGAGAGTTACGTCAATAAGTTTCCATACTATTCATAGTTTTCCGTAATGTATATATATCTTGTATCCTATCAACTTTCGGTGAATACTCAGGTGAATTGAAGTGTGATATTACCTTGCGATTTCGTGGGCTATATAGTCTATATGCGCTAAGGTCTACTTCGTTCCTATCTCTCGGGAGTGTTTTGCTTTAGCGCGTGGCGTTGGATTAAATTTAGAGAGCGAGTGAAATCTCAACAGCGATTTTGTAATGTTGGCATACTTCATTACTCACCGTCGATCTATAGTGTGTTTGGCAAATCGAGACTCGACAGGGTATGGTTCTAGTCCAGAATCTAGCTATATGTAGTGATTAGTATTGCCTGAGTTTGAGTAAACATCATCGCTTTCGGTTGTCGTTTATTCGACATTGTCTGATGAAGCAGTTCATACGTTCTAGCAGTAGCAGGCACATAAACTACTTGAGCAATTAAGAGAGTAGGCCTAGCCGGCCTAGGCAAAACACAATTCTCAGTGAACAGATCGTCTGCCGCAATCACCGGTACCCTCTCGTCTCGAGTCAAGTTAGACTTGCCGGCTAAAAAGTGGGCGGGTAAAACTCGTAAGGTAACGTTGATATCGGACGCGTGTGGTATCGTAACAATTATCACCGTGATATGGCTGTTAAATATTAACCATCTGCATCATGGAATACACTGAATGCACAAATAAATGAATTTCAGTCGACGTGTTGACGAAGGTATGTCAAAAGAGGGAGGGTTTGCCTTGCCCTACGTGGTTTCGAGTACGTTACTCAATAGTTCCAGTCTGTTGCTATCAAAATGGTAATAACTTTATGGTAGCCTATGATTGTGCGTGTTATTGTATCGATGAAGTAAGATTGAACCGAGTATTTATCACTAATGAGTCTCTCGTCATGGGATAAATATAGTTTATATTTGCCTTTACATAGTCTACGCTCGTGTAAAGATTGGCAATCCCAAGGTGCCTTTCTCACGCGGTATATGAATGGCATATGCGGTGTGTTTTTACTTAGCAGTTGAATTCGGATGGCTACATGCTATTATAGCGTAGTGGTAGAGTCAGTGCGAGTCTTATGAAGCGCGATACGATTTTATGAGTTTCCACAGTTCACACCTGAGCAATTAATTAAGGTAATTCGCATTCGCTATACAACAGTATCCCGCTGAGAGCAAGATAGGTGCTAGAATTTTGCTGAAGCTACATTATGTTTTGTTGGATGGGCTTGATGATAAGCTATGCCAAGCGTGGGTCGTCACGAATATCGCTGAGCCCGGGTGAAAGTATGGTGTTGGCTCCGTCGTTTGGTAGATGACAGGAGCTTTATTGCGACTGTTTGAAATTTCCTGTGTCAGGACATTGGTACCCACTTGATATTTTTCGTCTGTCCTTCTAAGTCTAGACAGTCACCAATTCATCACGTGCTACTGAGGGACTCTCATGAAGGTTTGCCGGCAACAGTGCGGATGCGCGTGATTGTAATAGTGATCCGGGTTAAAAACTGGAATCATCGATACTCGGTACTTATAGTATTGACCTGGCGTGAGCTTTGGTAGTTGACAACGCATGGCCTACTTTAGTCTAAAGTAGGCCATGGACAACGCTATAAATCAAAACAACAACAACAAGATGTAGCCGCTGCCAGAAATTTCGATACGCTGATTCGAGTCATATCATGATATTCACCGTCCATTCGTCTAGCTACTACTAGCCAGTCTAATGTGACCCACGTCGTGGTATCACGATGTCTGTAACTGATTATTAGCCTACGGTCTATCAAAATTTCACAGTAATATATCGTAACTATACTTTTTCTTACACAAAATCAAGAACTGGGTTGAGCCATCATGCAGCAAGTAGTTGTTGATACAGGAAATAAACAGGTATGTTATGCGTTATATCTTTTGGCTATGAGTGTTCGCTTTATGCCATAGAGTCTACGAGCTCCATCGCCCTGCTCAATCATCCGTAGCAAGTCAGTCAGTATCTTATCCTAAAAGGATTTTTCTTTTGCAGGATATCTCATGGATATTCGATCAGGTTGGTTTTAGTTAAAGTGGCTTTCTATTGAATAATGCATACATCTAGAGCGCATGTTTACTAGGATATTCTCATTCCATTTGTGCATCCGAGTAGTACAGTCCCGAGCGGAAAATATATTTTCTATTTCCTGTCATATGTCACACACGGTACTGCTACGGCCCTATTTAGTAAAGGGTAAATTCAC
>JASFYC010000152.1:0-36272 GCA_030412335.1 Botrylloides violaceus
TTCACACTATGTCGTTTATTCCTTCCACAGATTGGCATGTCGTGGAGAAGATCATTTTATTATCGGGGGGTGATTATCAACGACGATGGGATGAAGGATATCGGAAAAGGGTTCAACAATCAATCAATCAATCATTCAATCAAATCAATCAATCATAACTACGGTCACGGATATTGTCATTAAAGTCAGTCTTGGTGCGTGAAACCGTGACTGTGACTCATAACCTAATCTCTATGGTTCTAACAAACACACCAAAAACATCAAGGGCGATGGAGCTTGGTATACGCGGAGCGCGCAATGTGTCTCTCCTAAATGCTGATATACACCCCTCCCCTTCTTCTAGAAATGAACTGCAGGGCAAATTTACACAATCATCTGTAAGTTTTAATCTTTATAGCTAAGAATCATATTCCAATCTCGATTAGAGAAATGAGCATATATAAAATTTATTTAAACTTTGAATTCTATGCATGCAATAATATATATGAAATATTGTAGAAAGGCATAAAGCTCTACGTTTCACAGTAAAAAGCGGACCAGCGTAGAAGTACCCACAGTGTACTCGAAACTGAACTGGGTCCAGACGTTACAGATTTGAAGTATTAGGCCCCAGATGTTACGGTTAACGTTAGGTCTCTGTTAGTGGAATGAATAATCGGTCAGAGTAGAACCCTTTCATAGTTAGGGCGGCCACAGAATACGCTCTCCAGGATTCCGCTTGTATCGGTCCGACGTTTAGTGTGACCTTGCTAAATGCATTTCACAAAATTTTTCTCGACTATAATTAAAGATATAAGTGCAGAACAAAGCGAGTATAGGCCTATAGAAATGCATATGCTCACAGCTGTGTCAAGATGACGATATTGGTATTGTTTTGCGATGACGCAAATGAGAAACAGCATATTGTAGGCTACATGCACATTCAGCATAATATATTACCTACCTCGTATGATGTAATAACAGCAGTGATCAAAAATGAAAACATTCTGTAGAGTTATAGCATAACAGTATTATTATTATTATATATATAAAAGATTTTCAGTGGCTGGAGCGTATACAGTTATATTAAGAATACAGAGAAAATTTTCCGTTTCAGGGGCTACTTATCCACGTAGGTAGGCTACAATCACACAAATTTTATCACAAGCATGTATGACGGTAAAGGTGCGTATCGAGAAACGTAGAACTATAGTCGCCTGCCTATAATCAAGTCTCAGTGAGTGAAAATTCAGCATCGTTCGAAAGCTTGTTATTTTATATTCTAATAAAACTGAACTGGACGTTAAATCTGTGATGATTTATTCTCTGTTACTGTTTGGGTCGTCCGTCGTCGGCTCTCCACTATTTTTAGTTTTTTTTTCATAGTAAGTCATTTCTATCTCCCCGCGACGAAGCTTTAACTCTTCAGCATTGTTTGGCTCCGTAAAGTATTGCTGAAGATCGTCGAGCAAATACTCATCATCCCGTTCAAACCAAACAGCTCTATGCAGCAAACATATCATTTCTGGCAATATGTTTCCGAAGCATTTCCAAATTTCCGCTGTGGACTTGAATTTCGTTGCATCGGATACTTCATGATAATGTGCGTATTTGTTTCTGATCAAACGCATATAACTTGTTATATAGTAGGGAATGTACCGATTATTTATACTCTGGATTTTATCCCAGGCTCTCCTTGCGTCTTCTTTGTCCTTGATAGCCGAAGTCATGTACTTCTTGCTTTTCATCTCAATGAAATTGATGAACGATTCGATGCCGACAAGGTGACATTTTTTGTCTTTCCAGTTTTCTACCGAGCTTTTTTCTTTATAAACTTTTCTTTTCCAGAAATCTTCTGTCAAAGTTTCAAGCTCTTCGACTTCGACTCCATCCGTCCAAAGATTTTCTTCCTTCATCAAGCAAATGAATTCTTTAATATCGGAAAATTTGCATCCTCTGATCTTTTCCAACATGCTCTGCTTGGATTGTTCATCACAGAATTCCTCTGGGACTTTCTCCAGATGCTCTACCCAGTCGAGACCAGGCCATAGAATACCGCAAGCTGTACAGAAATTCTCTTTGATCCTTTTTAGCACGTCGTTAACTTTCTCGTTATGGTCATTCTCTTGGTCTTCCTGCGTCACGTGATCCGATTTCTTTTTTCCCCGGTCATCCCCGCCGTTTTCGTCGTTGTTATCCTGCGTCACGTGATCCGATTTCTTTTTTCCCTGGTCATCTCCGCCGTTTTCGTCGTTGTTAACCTTCGTCCACGTGATCCGATTTCTTTCTCTGGTCATCCTCGCAGTTTTGTCGTTGTTAAGCTGCGTCACATGATCCGATTTCTTTTTCCCCGGTCATCCCCGCCGTTTTCGTCGTTGTTAACCTTCGTCATGTGATCCGATTTCTTTTTTTCCCTGGTCATCCCCGCCGTTTTCGTCGTTGTTAACCTGCGTCACGTGATCCGATTTCTTTTTCCCGGTCATCCCCGCCGTTTTCGTCGTTGTTAACCTTCGTCACGTGATCCGATTTCTTTTTCCTGGTCATCCCCGCCGTTTTCGTCGTTGTTAACCTTCGTCACGTGATCCGATTTCTTTTTCCTTGTCATGTCTCCGCCGTTTTCGTCGTTGTTAACCTGCCTCACGTGATCCGATTTCTTTTTCCCTGGTCATCCCCGCCGTTTTCGTCGTTGTTAACCTTCGTCACGTGATCCGATTTCTTTTTTCCCTGGTCATCTCCGCCGTTTTCGTCGTTGTTAACCTGCGTCACGTGATCCGATTTCTTTTTTCTCTGGTCATCCTCGCAGTTTTCGTCGTTGTTAAGCTGCGTCACGTGATCCGATTTCTTTTTTCTCTGGTCATCCCCGCAGTTTTCGTCGTTGTTAACCTTCGTCACGTGATCCGATTTCTTTTTCCTTGTCATCTCCGCCGTTTTCGTCGTTGTTAACCTTCGTCACGTGATCCGATTTCTTTTTCCCTGGTCATCTCCGCCGTTTTCGTCGTTGTTAACCTTCGTCACATGATCCGATTTCTTTTTTTCCCTGGTCATCCCCGCCGTTTTCGTCGTTGTTAACCTTCGTCACGTGATCCGATTTCTTTTTTCCTGGTCATCCCCGCCGTTTTCGTCGTTGTTAAGCTGCGTCATGTGATCCGATTTCTTTTTCCCTGGTCATCTCCGCCGTTTTCGTCGTTGTTAACCTTCGTCACATGATCCGATTTCTTTTTTCCCTGGTCATCCCCGCCGTTTCGTCGTTGTTAACCTTCGTCACGTGATCCGATTTCTTTTTCCTGGTCATCCCCGCCGTTTTCGTCGTTGTTAAGCTGCGTCATGTGATCCGATTTCTTTTTCCCTGGTCATCTCCGCCGTTTTCGTCGTTGTTAAGCTGCGTCACGTGATCCGATTTCTTTTCTCCGGTCATCCCCGCCGTTTTCGTTGTTAGCTGCGTCACGTGATCGATTTCTTTTTCTCTGGTCATCCCCGCCGTTTCGTCGTTGTTACTGCGTCACGTGTTTCGATTTCTTTTTTCCCTGGTCATCCCCGCCGTTTTCGTCGTTGTTAACCTTCGTCACGTGATCCGATTTCTTATGTTTTTGCTTCGCTGCGCCATTACACTTTTTTAAGTTGAAGAAACAGCCTTTCATACGCGAAATGAAAGTCAAAATTTTGGACTCGCTCCAAAAGTAGGGATGTTGAAGTACCTCCAGTACAGTTGGTTTGTCGGTTCTCATGTGCATTATGAGATACGCAGACAAACAACGGTAACCATTTTTAATCTTGGATAACTTCCCAGTCAAACCTTGTAAGTCTTTAATCCAGTCTTGAGTTATCTCTGTCTTTGCTGGATGAAATCGGTTAGTGGAGTCTCTCCTAAAGGATTTAAGAAACATGTCTGCAGTCTCCTTCATATCTTGATCCCTCTCTTGATCCGCGCCTGTCTCCGTTTGTTCTTTAATGTGGCCATACTCGCCTATTTTCAAATGTTTCCCATCGAGAGAAAGAAGTATGTTTGTCAGCTTCATCTCTCCGTGTATGAAACCATTACTATGTAAATGATTTAAACCTTGCAGGATATGGCGAAAACAGATCTTCATTTTCTTATCATCGAGGTACCCATCGTCGCCTATCTCTTTCTCAATCATAACATCAAAGGTTACTATACAAAGGTCCATTGCGACCCAGAAAGCATCACCGTCTTCTGTATCCTTGCTACATGCCCAGTATTTCGTGTTAAATTGACCTCCCGCTTCAATAGCTGCATTAATCTCATCTCTAGCGGCAGCGACTTCTGTTGGAGAACCGCATTTGACTTGTTTTGAAGCAACCCGTTTGACATCTACGCAGCTTTCATAGCTTGAACATAAAAATCCAAAGCGAGTCGGAAACCGCCTGCTAGATTTTCGGTTAAGGTTCTTGACAGTCGACAAATCAACGACAAGATGGTAGTCCCGTAAGCCTTTCATTTTGATAATCTTTACGAATCCATGGTCAGTTTTTGTCTCAAATAAAGTGATAACGCGAATTTGCGGAGTGCATTTTGTGACATCTTTAGGCAATTTGTATCGAGGATTGTCAGGTGATGCTATAGTGTCACGTTCAGGAAGTCGATCACCTTTTTCGTTATAGACTAGAACGTAATACAATTTACAGCCATCCACCTCGTCCCACTTCCAGCACTCCTTTTCCGCTGTCCTTTCTGGTTTGATTATGGTAAATGCACCTATTCCGAATATACAACAATGTAAATACGTTGTCAATCACTAAAATACAAGCTATTAAGGTAACGCCAGGTAAACGCCTATTACGCGTCTCAATACTTCCGCTTTTCAGGCCGGATCACTATCACACAACGACCGCACTTCCCCGATACTGATTGCCAAGCAAAACGGATACCAATTTTTAAAGTCGTTTCGGGTCTTTGCTTTGTCTCAGTCGGGAATCGAAACACGTGACTTCCCGATTAGACGGCGGACAGTCAAACTACTCTGCCAACTGAGAGATTTGCAAGCTCTGCAAGGTGTCATTTGCAGGTTTCACTCAGACTGTTTACAGCATCCATGCCTTTCTAATTGCCAAACATGACTTTTGTGTTGGTATGAACGATACTCCGATGACGTGACGATGGGGACTTTGATGATTTAGCAATCAGAAATGGTTTCCTTGATCTATATACCGTACATCTATCTCAACTGACTGGGCTCACCTTGCGAATCTAATTCGCTTAGAGCATTCAGCTTCACAAACAGATTGATTTCATCTCGATATTGCGGTTTCATCTCCATACACCGTCGTTGCTGTTCTTGTCCATGGCAAGCACATAGAAGAAGCTCCTCGATCTTGTCAGCCTTTGGTGAAGTTCCGCATAAGTTATCCATCTACCAATAAACTAATGTCATTGATTTACACATGTACATGGGACTTAATATTATAGTATTAATGAATGAATGGCCTTCGTAGCGTATCGATTCAGTTCTGATGATGTCATTCGAAGTATTTCATGAAATGTCTGACGTTTGATAACGTCTCAAAATTGTCAACCGGGGAAGAATAGCTCCCACGGCTTAAAGCTATATATTCCCAAAGCGGTCTATAATTGTGCCAAGTATGCTCCTCTACCATGGAACTCCGTCCCTCAGTACTTCTGTTGAAGCACACCTGCCTGGACGGCATTCGAAAAACGATTACTGGACGTAAATCTGCCTAAATTGTTGTCTGGGATTGTGTCCGGTGGTCGAAACCGGACGTACATCTCTCCCACTGCCTCTAAATTCAGGCCGTACTGTTCCCCATCTTTTACTGTTGCAGCGTTTTATCTCGTTTTTCTTCGCGGTTGACTAGTTAACAACAAATAAGGCGAGATCGCCTTGACTACAAACCATTGCTACGATACGCACTCTACAGTCTACAGGTTCCGTAATAGGGTATCTACCTTGCGTGATGCATGAGTGAATGAATGAGCAGTATTATCTATTTGTGGCATTTTGGCTTCTCACGCAATCTGAATTAATTCGTTGTTTTTAGGCATACCGTGGCGAAATAGGTTTAACGGCCGTTCACACGAGTCGACGCGCCTGTATCTTTTATTATCTGCTCATTCGCGTGCGACTATACACCTACAGTAATCATCGGTGTCTATAGTGTACGAGAAAGCGATGAGCAGGAGTCGCGTGCGATCACTAGGACGGAATTTGCTGACGAGTTACTGGTTGCATGCTTTCAGATTTTCAACCAGGTCGCATTAAGTGGGAGCCAGGTCACCATCGCGTGAATCCCGGGGCACAGTGGTGTTCCTGGGAACGAGCTGGCGGACACGCTTGCGAAGCAGGCGGCTACCGAAGCGACCTTCCACACGGACCCAATTGGACCTACTAAGAGTGACGCCAGAAGTTTAATCCGAACTTATATAATCAATTCTTGGGACACAGCCTACAAGTACAGCGAAAAAGGGGCTTTCTATAAGCGATTCCATACATCCCACTATATCACGCCGCAAACCGATGCCAAGGAACAGCACTCCTCCGATTGAGAACAGGCCACTGTCGGTTGAACAATCACCTGTATCGCATTAAATGCTCCGAAACCCCACTATGCCCGATGTGTAAATGCGCCGAGACAGTCCCACATTTTCTAATGCAGTGCCATCGATTCACCCATCTTCGACAAATACTGATTAGAGCCTGCACCGATTCCAATGTTGATTTCTCACTATACAACTTACTCACCCTTACCGAACTAGCCTCTTTTGTTTGCGATTATGTTACAGAATCCGGGACTATATTATAGAACCCCCATTCCTGTGTGTTTTCGTCCCCAATTGTCCCCAATCCCAGCTATTACTTACTAGTACTATTTATGTTACTACTGTACCATGTATCTGCCCTAGCCTGTCCTGTTCGTGGTGCAAAACGCCGTCCGGTGATAAGCGCCACTGAAAATATTTTTACTAATAATAATAATAATACTTGTTGCTATTTGAATTATTTAGATCCGATTCATTGGCCTATACAATGATTTGTTTGCGTACTTCTATCAGTGTTGATTGTTGCGAATACGCTTCATGTGGTAGGCCTACACCAGATCTTGTAATGTACCTCGAGGAAGTTAGACGGTTGAGGCGTTGAGCCTTTGCGAGCCGCCTGATCAAAATGCAGTACTCATTTGGAAATTCGATCTATTCGATATACGCGTAACGCGCAATATTTCTGTCCC
The DNA here is from genome assembly GCA_030412335.1 of Botrylloides violaceus. NCBI lineage: Eukaryota > Metazoa > Chordata > Ascidiacea > Stolidobranchia > Styelidae > Botrylloides > Botrylloides violaceus. The sequence continues at coordinate 7,183 of JASFYC010000152.1, forward strand.
AAATGCTGATATAACCCCGTCCTAGAAATGAACTGCAGATAAAATTTACACAATCATCTATAAGTTTTAATCTTCATAGCTAAGAATCATATTCCAATTTGGACTACAGAAATGAGCATATATATAATTTCTTTAAACTTAGAATTCTATGCATGTAATAATATATATGAACTATTATAGAAAGGCATAAAGCTCTACGTTGCACAGTAAAATGCGGGCCAGCGAATAAGTACCCACAGTGTACTCGAAACTGAACTGGGTCCAGACTTTACAGATTTGAAGTGTTCTATAGACCCCAGATGTTTTGGGGAACTTAAGGTCTCTGTAAGTGGGATGAATTTTCGGTCAGAGTAGAACCCTTTCAAAGTTAGGGCGGCCAAAGAATAATCTACGCTGTCCAGGATTCCGCTTGTATCGGTCCGTGAGACCATCTTGCTAAATGCATTTCACAAAATTTCTCTCGACTATAATTAAAGATATAAGTGCAGAACAAAGCGAGTATAGGCCTATAGAAATGCATATGCTCACAGCTGTGTCAAGATGACGATATTGCTATTGTTTTGCGATGACGCAAATGAGAAACAGCATATTGTAGGCTACATGCACATTCAGCATAATATATTACCTGCCTCGTATGATGTAATAACAGCAGTGATCAAAAATGAAAACATTCTGTGGAGTTATAGCATAACAGTATTATTATTATTATATATATATATAGAAGATCATCAGTGGTTTGAACGTTAACAGTGATATTAAGAATCTGGAGAAAATTTTCCGATTCAGGGGCTACTTATCCCCATAGGTAGACTACAATCACACAAATTTTATCACAACCATATATGACGGTAAAGGTGCGTATCGAGAAACGTAGAACTATCGTCGCCTGTCTATAATCAATTCTCAGTGAGTTAAAATTCAGCATCGTTCGAAAGCTTGTTAATTATATTCTAATAAACTGTACTGTGTGGACGATCAATCTGTGATGACTTATTCTATCATTATTTGTATCGTCTGCCAGCTAATGAAGGAGCGGGACTCCGAAAGCTTGTTAATTATTTTAATAAACTGTACTGGACCTTAAATCTGTGATGACTTATTCGATATTACTATTTGGGTCTTCCGTCGTCGGCTCTCCACTATTTTCATTTTGATTTTCATAGTAATTCATTTCTATCTCCCCGCGACAAAGATCCAACTCGTCAGCATTGTTTGGCTCCGTAAAGTATTGCTGAAGATCGTCAAGCAAATACTTTTTTTTCCGTTTAAACCAAACAGCTCTATGCAGTAAACATATAATTTCTGGCAAAACGTTTCCGAAGCATTCCCATATTTCCGCTGTAGACTTGAAATCGGATACTTCATGATAATGTGCGTAGGTGTTTCTGATCAAACGCATATAACTTGTTATATCCCACTGATTATAATTCTCCTTATACGGAGCATTTTCCCAAACTCTCCACGCTTTCCTTTTGTGCTTGATAGCCCAAGTGTTGTCCATGCTTTTCTCCTCCTCTGAGAACTTCTTCAGATACTCTACCCAGTTGAGACCATCACGCCACAGAATACGGAAAGCTTTATTAAAATTCGCGTAGATACTTTTAAGCACGTCGTTAACTTTCACGTTATGGTGCTTTCCTTGGTCATCCTTCGTCACGTCATCCGATTTCCTTTTTCCCAGCTTCGCTGCGCTACGCTTTTAAGTTGGTCTTCATTTTTTCATTTTTTTCTTCTTCGCTGCTTCCATTTTAAGTTGAAGAAACACGCTTCCATACGATAAATGAATGTCAAAATTTTGGATTCGCTCCAAAAGAATGGATGTTGAAGTACCTCCAATACAGTTGGTTTGTCGATTCTCATGTGCATTATGAGATACGCAGACAAGCAACAGTAACCATTCTCAATCTTTGATAACTTCTTAGTCAAACCTTGTAAGTCTTCAATCCAGTCTCGAGTTATCTCTGTCTTTGCTGGATGAAATTGGTTAGTTATAGCCGAAGAATCAAACTCGGAGCCTCTCATCAAGGATTCCAGAAACATGTCTGCAGTATTCTTTATATCTTGATCTTGATCTTGTTTTGTAATGTGGGCATAGTCGCAAATTTTCAAATTTTTCCCATCGAGAGAAAGAAGTATGTTTGTCAGCTTCATCTTTCCGTGTTTGATACGATTACTATGTAAATGATTCAAACCTTGCAGGATATGGCGAAAACAGATCTGCATTTTCGTATCATCGATGAGGTACTCATTGTCGCTGGACTTTTTTTTAATCAATACATCAAAGGTTACTATACAAAGGTCCATTGCGACCCAGAAAGCATCACCGTCTGTATATTTGCTACAGGCCCAGTATTTCGTGTTAAATTGACCTCCCGCTTCAATAGCTGCATTAATCTCACGTCTAGCGGCAGCGACTTCTGTTGGAGAACCGCATTTGACTTGTTTTGAAGCAACCCGTTTGACATCTTCGCATGTTTCATAGCTTGTACATAAAAATCCAAAGCGAGTCGGAAACAGCCTGCTAGATACTCGGTTGAGGTTCTTTACCGTTGGCAAATCAACGACAAGATCGTAGTCCCGTAAGCCTTTCATTTTGATAATCTTTACGAATCCATGGTCAGTTTTCTCAAATAAACTGATAACGCGAATTTTCGCATCGCTGATAGTGACATCTTTGGGCAATTTGTATCGAGGACTGTCACGTGATGCTATTGTGTCACGTTCAGGAAGCCGATTACCGATTTCGTTGTAGACTAGAACGTAATACAATTTACAGCCATCCACCTTCGTCCACGTCCACTCCTTTTCTGCTGTCCTTTCTGGTTTGATAAAAGTAAATGCACCTATTCCGAAAATACAAAGTTGTGTTTAAAAAAAGAAAATATCCGTTATATACCATTGATTTATTTCTACAGTCGGGAGTGAATCAGTAAAAGGCAAGACATTGCTGTTGTTTAGCAATTATGGCATTTTCAACTATCAAGGTCACGCCTGGTGAATGATGCCTATTACGCGTGTCGATACTTCCGCTTTATAGGCCGGATCACTATAACACGACGACCCGCACTTCCCCGACAAGCAGACAACTCTTTGTGAGTCTTTGGTTTTTCTCGAAACCCACGACTTCCCGATTAGACGGCGGACAGTCAAACTACTCTAATAGTTGGCTTATCGCAACTGACTGAGCTCACCTTCGTCTAGTAGTTCCTTCAGAGCGTCGAGCGTGGCAAACAGATTGGTAGCATCCGGCAGTTTCATCTCCTTACACTTTCGCTGCTGTTCTTGTCCATGGCAAGCACAGAGAAGAATGAAGTCCTTGCTCTTGTCAGCCGTCTGTGAAGTTCCGCCTGAGGTATCCATCTACCAATAATTAATTTCATTGATAAGCATATGCACAAGGGAGTTGATATTATATAGCGTTAATGAATGGCCCTCGTAGCGTATCGTATCTGATCTGATGATGTCATTCGAAGTATTTCATGAAATCTGAGACGTTTGATAACGTCTCAAAATTGTCAACCGAGGAAGAATCGCTCCCACGGCTTAAAGGTATATATTCCCAAAGGGGTGTATAATTGTGCCAAGTATGCTCCTCTACCATGGAACTTCATCCCTCAGCACTTCTGTTGAAGCACACCTGCCTGGACGGAATTCAAAAAACTTTACCGGACGTCGATCTGCCTAAATTTTTGTCTGGTGTCAGTGGTCGAAACTGGACCCACATCTCTCCCACTAACTACAAACCACTAAAAATCATAGGCCTACACGCAACAATACACACTCTACACAATCTACACGTCCGTAACAGTACAATCAAGTTCCAGTTGCGTAGAAATGACTCAATATAGTCCTAATAAATCTTTATTAAGATGACGTTGAATGCAATTCTTTGCCTGACGCATGAGTAGTAGTATCTATTTGTGGCAATTCTGGCCTCTCACCACCTGAATTAATTATCTGATTCTAGGCTTACTGTGGCGAGATAGGTATAGACTACTTTTAACGCGTATGCAACAGGTGAGGTAGTCCCACACTCTGCCTTATCAGTCATCAGCTCAGTAACATTCAAAGACAGACTATAGGTTTGCTATTGTTTGTTAATACGACGAAAACAAACACGTCGCGTCATATATTGAATAAGCATACTCGAAGTTGATGGACTAAATGACTATATCCTAAAATTACCGATGGGAGTTTTGTGTTTGTGTGTGACGACAACTAATTATTGAAATAACTAGGCCTAATCACTGCCTGCCTTCACCTAATACAAATCTACAGCCACCGCAGGTAAAGCGACTCAACTACGTGCCAAACAGGTGACGATCTTCATGCTACTTCTACTACTACTCCATCTCTCTGGAGATGACATTTTTGAATGTACGGCAACGAATGGTTTTCTTACGAAAGCTTCCGTACGAGTGACTGTAGAAGATTTGATAGGAAATGTCTCTTTCCAAGGCGTCACCTACGACTGATCTCTATAGGCCTATATACCGCATAAGTCCTTCGTAATAATTGTTTGCTTATTGGAGAATGCTGTCGATATTGCAGAAATATTTTCTCTTTCTCTCTTTCTCTCTCTCTCTCTCTCTCTCTCTCTCTCTCTCTCTCTCTCTCTCTCTCTCTCTCTCTCTCTCTCTCTCTCTCTCTCTCTCTCTCTCTCTCTCTCTCTCTCTCTCTCTCTCTCTCTCTCTCTTGCGACAGTAGCTGCATTTGCGGTTTCACTATGTCAGGTTATTTTCTAATATAATAAGTCACCACAGATTTAACGTCAGTCCGATTTGCTGGTATATAACACACAAGCTTTTTCGGGCTCTGCTCCTTCATCTGATGAAGGGCAGAGCTCCAGCGTGATGTTATATTATATTATATTTTTATATTATATTTATATTTTATATTATATTTATTACTATTTGAATCGTCATATCGGCTCCACTATTTTTGTATCAAGTTTATTCCTCAACAGATTGGCATGTCGCAAAGATCATTTTATTATCGGGGGCGTGTGGTTATCAACGATAGAGCAGATACTATACTAATGGGACGAGTATCGGTCAATCAATCAATCAATCAATCAATCAATCAATCAATCAATCAATCAATCAATCAATTAATCATTCAATCAATCAATCAATCAACCAATCAATCAATTAACTACGGTCATGGATATTGTCATTAAGAGTCAGTCTTGGTGCAGTGAAAACGTGACTGACTCATAACCTATCTCTATGGTTCTATAAAACACCAAAACATCAAGGGGATGGAGCTTGGTATACGCGTAGCGCGCAATAATGTCTCTCTTAAATGCTGATATACACCATCTCTTCTATAGAAATGAACTGCAGGGTAAATTTACACAATTATCTGTAAGTTTAATCTTTATAGCTAGAATCATATTCCAATCTAATTAGAGAAATGAGCATATATATATATATTTCTTTAAACTTAGATTATCATATAATAACTACACTGCAGACCCGTTATAACGCGGTCGTCGGGATCCACAAAATCGGCCCGCGTTGTAAGTGAATCGCGTTATACCGAAGTTACGCTAACATCATTGGTTGATCGACGGGTGAACCTCGCTTAGGTCGATTTACGATTCCCATTAGCGGTGGCTGCAATATGCTATCCGTCGCAAATCATTTGCTGACATTTCTGATCTTCTAAAACAGACCTATTCACTAGTTACGCAATGAAATGTCACACTGTACAATCGTAATGAAAGTTGTTTATTTGGTTGAAACGCTCTACACTCTAATCTACAACGTCTACACTAAAAACGAATCAAGCGTCAACTGTTTCATTGCTTCTCTTTTCTTTCTCCTAGCAATTTCCCGTATTTCCTTCAAGTGCAGGATGTGAATCGCGTCCACGTCCTGACACTCTAACCACTCCAAAGCAGTATCAATAGATGATATGGCCTCACTAATCTTCGGTGGTGGAGGTGGCAGGTCGTCATCTTCCTCATCATCGACGTCGACGACGAGCTCATCAGTGGAAGCATTAACAACGCTTGTCACGATATCAGCTGCCGTTAGGAACTCATTTGTCGGACAGTCATCGTCGATATGTATCCATTCTTGCTCATCTTCGATGCCCATCTCTCTGAACAATTGTTCGCACTTCTCCAAGTCTGTATCCGTCTGAACCAGATCATTAACAAAAGCTACATCAGAGTTGTCTCTGTCGTTGGAAAAGGCCCCTGCTAGCCCACGGTACCAGCATTTATGAATAGTTGTCGCCGTAATGGAATTCCAGGCTTTCTCTCCCAGGTCGAACATGGAGCTGAGGGTCAATTTTTTTACACACTCTGCGAGGCTAGACTCCTGCCCGACGATTGACATGATGAGGTTCTTTCGGTAGTGCATTTTAAAAGTGGCAATTATTCCCTGATCCAACGGTTGGATAATTGACGTGGTATTCTTTGGCAGATAACTAACTTTTATTTTGCCATCTCTGCTTACTAGAATATCAGCCGGTGGGTGTGCTGGGCAATTGTCGAGGAGCAAAAGCGCTTTGGGTTCAAGCTGTAGCCCCCGCAAGTGTGCTCTTACGGATGGTACAAACATCTTTTGAAACCATTCTTCGAATAGGTCACCAGTCATCCACGCACTTTTGCTATTACGGTAGTTGAAGGCCAGGTTTTGCATGTTTTTGTGGTGAAAACAACGCGGATTCTTTGACTTTCCGATGCAAAGGGGTTTAACTTTGTGATTTCCAGTCTGATTTACGCAAAACAGTAAGGTCACTCTGTCTTTCATCATTTTAAATCCTTTAGCTCTGTTCTCATCTGATTTCATAGCAAGAGTCTGATCAGGGACCATTCGGTAACAAAGCCCAGTTTCGTCACAATTATAAATTTGCTCTGGACAGTAACGACCCTCCTCAATTATGACCTTGAGTTTACTCGGGTAGTCGTCTGCTGCCTGGACATCGGCTGATCTGCTTTCACCTGACACTACTACTTTACGAATGCCATGTCTTTTCTTGAACCGAGAAAGCCACCCGTTACTAGCCTGGAAATCCCCCGTAGTACTTTCGCCAAAACCCTGCTGTTGATCTATCTGATTTTTCATTTTCTGTGCCTGAGCTTTAATTATTTCTCCCGATATAGGAGTTCCATCCGCTCTCTCCTGAGTAAACCACGTTATCATAACTTTGTCTAGCTGGGAATCTTTAGCCTGCCGTAGTCGCTTCCTTTGAAGACCTTCACTTTCATCAAAGAACGTGGTTGCTTGCCTGATGCTCTCTTCGTCTTTTATCCATCCCCGCAGCGTTGATTCCTTCACGCCCAAATCTTTGCAAACACGTGCTTGCGTCTTTCCTGTATGCAACATTTCCAGCGCCTCAATCTTATCCTTAACTGACCATGCTTTTCTCTTCTTTTTGATTCCCTCCATGACACAACAACCCTCAGCCCGATGTTAATCACTGTACTGGCAGCCGGACACATAATAGTGCACGTGAGTCGGTGGTGCAGCATGTATGACGTAACAGCAGCCAAATGTTATGATTGGCGGACCTTTCCCAAACAACACGCAACCAAACCAAATGCTAATGCGCAGTTTATATTTGAAAATTAGTCTTCGCAAAAACGCGTCGCAAAAATCAATGGCAAAATCGGGGTCCATACTCTGACCGCGTTATATCCGATTCCGCGTTATATCGAGTCGCGTTATATCGGGTCTGCAGTGTATATGAACTATTATAGAAAGGCATAAAGCTCTACGTTTCACAGTAAAATGCGGGCCAGCGAATAAGTACCCACAGTGTACTCGAAACTGAACCGGGTCCAGACTTTACAGATTTGAAATGTTTAGTCCCCAGATGTTTTGGGGAACTTAAGGTCTCTGTTAGTGGGATGAATTTTCGGTCAGAGTAGAACCCTTTCAAAGTTAGGGCGGCCACAGAATAATCTACGCTCTCCAGGATTCCGCTTGTATCGGTCCGACGTTTAGTGTGACCTCTGCTAAATGCATTTCACAAAATTTCTCTCGACTATAATTAAAGATATAAGTGCAGAACAAAGCGAGTATAGGCCTATAGAAATGCATATGCTCACAGCTGTGTCAAGATGACGATATTGCTATTGTTTTGCGATGACGCAAATGAGAAACAGCATATTGTAGGCTACATGCACATTCAGCATAATATATTACCTGCCTCGTATGATGTAATAACAGCAGTGATCAAAAATGAAAACATTCTGTAGAGTTATAGCATAACAGTATTATTATTATTATATATATATAAAAGATTTTCAGTGGCTGGAGCGTAAACAGTTATATTAAGAATCTAGAGAAAATTTTCCGATTCAGGGGCTACTTATCCCCATAGGTAGACTACAATCACACAAATTTTATCACAAGCATATATGACGGTAAAGGTGCGTATCGAGAAACGTAGAACTATCGTCGCCTGCCTATAATCAATTCTCAGTGAGTTAAAATTCAGCATCGTTCGAAAGCTTGTTAATTATATTCTAATAAACTGTACTGTGTGGACGATCAATCTGTGATGACTTATTCTATCATTATTTGTATCGTCTGCCAGCTAATGAAGGAGCGGGACTCCGAAAGCTTGTTAATTATTTTAATAAACTGAACTGGACGTTAAATCTGTGATGACTTATTCGCTATTACTATTTGGGTCTTCCGTCGTCGGCTCTCCACTATTTTCATTTTGATTTTCATAGTAATTCATTTCTATCTCCCCGCGACGAAGATTCAACTCTTCAGCATTGTTTGGCTCCGTAAAGTATTGCTGAAGATCGTCGAGCAAATACTCATTTTTCCGTTCAAACCAAACAGCTCTATGCAGTAAACATATCATTTCTGGCAATATGTTTCCGAAGCATTCCCAAATTTCCGCTGTGGACTTGAAATCGGATACTTCATGATAATGTGCGTAGGTGTTTCTGATCAAACGCATATAACTTGTTATATCGTACTGATTATAATTCTCCTTATACGGAGCATTTTCCCAGACTCTCCACGCTTTCCTTTTGTGCTTGATAGCCCAAGTGTTGTCCATGCTTTTCTCCTCAATGAATTTATGAACGTTCGTGTCGCAAGATGACATTTTCTGTTTAATTTTTGCCCAGTTTCATACCTCTCTCCACTGTTTCGAAAGTTTATTAAATCAGTAGTACTGTTTATCCGAACATTCTGGACTTTTTCGTGCTTTCTCTTATTGTGTCAAGAAGATGTTTTGTTTTTTTGATCAATTGACTTCTTTTTCTTGATAAACTTTATTTTTCCAGAAGTCTTTTGTAAAGTTTCAAGCTGTGTCCATCGGCGTTTTTATTCATCGTCAAAGAATTTTTTTCGGAATTGTTCTGTCACTTTTTCCTCTATGCTCTGTTGGATTGTTCATCACAGATTCTTCTGGGTTCTCCAGATGCTCTACCCAGTCGGTCGGCCATGTTCGCAAGCTGTCAAAAATTCTCTTTGATTCTTTTTAGCACGTCGTTAACTTTTACGTTATCTGCTTGGTCGTCCGTCACGTGATCCGATTCCTTTTTTTGTAAGTTGAAAACAGCCTTCCATACGCGAAATGAAAGTCAAAATTTTGGATTCGCTCCAAAAGAATGGATGTTGAAGTACCTCCAATACAGTTGGTTTGTCGGTTCTCATGTGCATTATGAGATACGCAGACAAGCAACGGTAACCATTTTTAATCTTGGATAACTTCTCAGTCAAATCTTGTAAGTCTTCAATCCAGTCTGGAGTTATCTCTTTCGGTGCTGGACAAGATAGCTTATTGATATCTTTAGACTTGACTCGGACTTGTGGTTGTGGTGTGAACTTAGCTCGGTTATACTCGGACTCGGACTCGGAGCCTCTCATCAAGGATTCCAGAAACATGTCTGCAGTATCCTTTATATCTTGATCCTTCATATCTTGATCCGAGCCCTTCTCCGTTTGTTCCTCAATGTGGGCATACTCGCAAATTTTCAAATGTTTCCCATCGAGAGAAAGAAGTATGTTTGTCAGCTCCATCTTTCCGTGTTTGATACGATTACTATGTAAATGATTCAAACCTTGCAGGATATGGCGAAAACAGATCTTCATTTTCTTATCATCGAGGTACCCATCGTCGCCTGACTCTTTCTTAATCATAACATCAAAGGTTACTATACAAAGGTCCATTGCGACCCAGAAAGCATCACCGTCTGTATTCTTGCTACAGGCCCAGTATTTCGTGTTAAATTGACCTCCCGCTTCAATAGCTGCATTAATCTCTGCCAAAGGAGTGCCTTTGCCTTGTTTTGAAGCAACCCGTTTGACATCTACGCAGCTTTCATAGCTTGAACATAAAAATCCAAAGCGAGTCGGAAACCGCCTGCTAGATTTTCGGTTAAGGTTCTTGACAGTCGACAAATCAACGACAAGATGGTAGTCCCGTAAGCCTTTCATTTTGATAATCTTTACGAATCCATGGTCAGTTTTTGTCTCAAATAAAGTGATAACGCGAATTTGCGGAGTGCATTTTGTGACATCTTTAGGCAATTTGTATCGAGGATTGTCAGGTGATGCTATAGTGTCACGTTCAGGAAGTCGATCACCTTTTTCGTTATAGACTAGAACGTAATACAATTTACAGCCATCCACCTCGTCCCACTTCCAGCACTCCTTTTCCGCTGTCCTTTCTGGTTTGATTATGGTAAATGCACCTATTCCGAATATACAACAATGTAAATACGTTGTCAATCACTAAAATACAAGCTATTAAGGTAACGCCAGGTAAACGCCTATTACGCGTCTCAATACTTCCGCTTTTCAGGCCGGATCACTATCACACAACGACCGCACTTCCCCGATACTGATTGCCAAGCAAAACGGATACCAATTTTTAAAGTCGTTTCGGGTCTTTGCTTTGTCTCAGTCGGGAATCGAAACACGTGACTTCCCGATTAGACGGCGGACAGTCAAACTACTCTGCCAACTGAGAGATTTGCAAAATCTGCAAGGTGTCATTTGCATGTTTCACTCAGACTGTTTTTAGCATCCATGCCTTTCTAATTGCCAAACATGACTTTTGTGTTGGTATGAACGATACTCCGATGACGTGACAATGGGGGACTGTGATGATTTAGCAATCAGAAATGGTTTCCTTGATCTATATACCATACATCTATCTCAACTGACTGGGCTCACCTTGCGAATCTAATTTGTTTAGAGCATTCAGCTTCGCAAACAGATTGAATTCATCTCGATACTGCAGTTTCATCTCCTTACACTTTTGTTGCTGTTCTTGTCCATGGCAAGCACATAGAAGAATGAAGTCCTTGCTCTTGTCAGCCCACGGCAAAATTCCCCAGAAGTTACCCATCTACCAATAATTAATGTCATTGATTTGCATATAGGTACAAGGGACTCAATATTATACAGCGTTAATGAATGGCCTTCGTAGCGTATCGATTCTGATCTGATGATGTCATTCGAAGTATTTCATGACATCTATGACGTTTTACAACGTCTAAAAATTGTCAACTGGGGAAGAAAAGCTTCCACGGCTTAAAGCTATACATTCCGAAAGCGGTATATAAATGTGCCAAGTACGCTCCTCTACTATTGGGCTTCTCAAACCATGGAACTCCATCTCTCAGCACTTCTGTTGAAGTACACCTGCCTGGACGGCATTCAAAAAACGATTACCGGACGTTGATATGCCTAAATTTTTGTCTGGGATTGTGTCCAGTGGTCGAAACTGGACCCACATCTCTCTACAAACTATTAAAAACCGAAGGCCTACACTGCAACAATACACATTCTAAACGTCCGTAACAGTGTCACTACTGTACAATCAAGTTCCCGTTGGGTAGAAATGACTCAATATAGTCCTAATAAAGCTTTATGAAGATGACGTTGAATGCAAGTCTTTGCCTGATGCATGAGTAGTAGTATCTATTTGTGGCAATTTTGGCCTCTCACAACCTGAATTAATTCGTTGTTTCTAGGCTTACTGTGTCGAGATAGGTATAGACTACTTGTAACGCGTATGCAACAGTTGAGGTAGGCCTACACTCTGCCTCATCAGTCATCAGCTCAGTAACATTCAAGGACTGACTATTGACCCACAGGTTTGCTATTATTTGTTAATACGACGAAAGCAAACACATTGCGTCATGTATTGAATGAGCATACTCAAAGTTAATTGGCTAAATGTCTATATCCTAACCTTACCGATGGGTGTGACGTGTTTGTGTGTGGCGGAAAATTCCGGGTTGGAGGCCACATTCGTAAGATAATGTTGATTTTATTTATACGCGTTGTATATCGGACTCCATATAGGTTCGTGTTCGAAGCACCCCACGATAAACGTCACGTCCGTGAATTACGCTTATTAATAGATTTCTTTTACTCTATCCCCTATAACCCAAGTCAACCCTAACGCTAAAAGTCCGACGAAATCCTAGACAACGTACATCTTTTTGCGGCCGTCCTAACTCTGAAAGGGCTCTGCTATCATCGATAAATTTATCCTACTTCTAACATTATCCGTAGCACCTAAGCCCAGCACTTCAAGCCTAAATTCTTGACCCGCCTATTCAGTGTCGCACCCTTCGGACTTATTTCGCTGGCCTGCTTTTACTGTGCAATGTTGAGACTTTTAAGCCTTTCTATATTGCTTCATATATTATTACATGCATAGAATTCCAAGTTTAAAGATATTATGTATATGCTCATTTCTGAATTCGAGATTGGAATAAGATTCTTAGCTACTACGATTAAAACTATTTGCAAGGATACGAATAGCGACTATGGGTCGATAACATCGGATCCCCTGAGGCCTGCTTGTTACATGCTGATTGTCGGCAGCTCAGACAGATTGGCATGTAGCAGAAAGTTATCTCTGGATCGGAAGCTATCAATGACAGAGCAGATAAGTGATTGGGTTGAATGGGATAGGCTATCGGAAAAGCGGTCAATCCAATCAATTAATCAATCAATCAATCAATCAATCAATCAATTAATCAATCAATCAATCAATCAATCAATCAATCAATCAATCACTTCTTTATCTCTAGTTCTATGTTGATTCACTGACCCTGAGAGTGATACCGGCCGGTCTGGGTGCGCGAAACCGTGACTTTACGTTTTTGTTATCTCAGTGGTCATAACAAGGATCAATGGCGATGGAGCGTGACGATGAAAATATCTGCAGGATGAGCTTGCCGGATTTCTACGACATAGGTGTATTAAACATGAAAACTGTTTTTAATATTCGGAAATTAATTCGAATTTTTTCTATTTTGAAATTCCTGCATCAGAATATGGATATATTTCAATTTTAGCTTTAAATTAAGAAAAAATTGTGGTAGATTAAAATAAAATCAGGCAGTTTATTCAACGGAAATATGGCATGACGTTTCCAGGAGTAAACGGCGCCTCCGCCACTCAGGGTAGTGCAACTTATGTAAAATGTGTTCCCCTGTAGTCAGGAAATGCGCGGCATGGGGAGATAATATTAAATGCAGTTTATCGGCGGTCAATATCAGGTCAGTCCAGGTTACGGTAGCTGATGTTAGTAGTATACCGGTAATGTGTTTGACGGAGATTTGAAAAATTAGTACCAGTACAGTACAGTAAGCGGAGTAAGGAGCTACACCCTACAGTGACGCCGAATTGGGGTGACCCTAAACGCCGGATTATAGGGAGTGTAGGCACACCGGCCTCTGCGATACTGAATGCCATACCCAGCAAACTGGCATGCTACGAAAATTGTCAGAGTCGCTAGAACTTAGGGCTCCGTTCGCCGCTTCTATCACTCACGAGGCTACTGCGTCTCTCTACAAACCTTTATCAGTGACGCATTTGCAAAGCCCCAAGTCCTTGGTCCGCCATTTAGTATCAGTAATTCTAAATGATTCGTGGTCTGTTTGGTTTACCGCAGTGGTTCCCAACCTTTTTTGCTACATTCCTCCTTCGCTGATTTGAAAAAAATAATTTCCTCCCCCAATCTAAACACACAGAATGCACAATCACTAATTTAACGATATGTCATTTATTTCAATTGTAACTCAAGTAGTCATTGCGAAACTTGTTTTTGTGTGTCATCCGAAAGTCGCTGACATTCCTCCCTTGAAATGGCAAAATTCCTCCCCAGTTGGGAACCACTGGACTACCGTTTCGTATGACCCATGGGGTCAGGAGTGGAATAATAGATGTTAGGTCGGTCAGATTTTCAGAAGTCAGGTAAGGAGCGACAGAGTGGAAAACAGCGACCCACCCAATCATCTATATAATTATCAATGCTGTTGGATAGCCATAAATTTGCTGTGTTACCACAACAGAAATTGCAGGGAAAAGTTATATTAACAATAACTTATTATGGATAATGTAACGAAAAACTCTGCTACAACTGATTCTTACTTGGAGTATAACCCGAATAAGCCGTCTAAATTGGAGAATACAATATTAAAGTTTACAGCCGGTGATTCAGCAGCAAAATCAAAGCCGGATATGAAGAAACTTGAAAATTCCTCAGTACTGGATAAAGTGAAATCATTTTTGCCAGACTTCAAAATTTCAACTTTGGAATTAGAAAAAAAAGTTAGTGAAGTCGGTAGTGAAGAAATTGATATTGAGAACGTTACAAACTGTGATCAAGTCATACAGTTTGATTTGTCTCTGATTCCTAATATGGAAGATGGAATACCAGATGTACTTCATGATATTCTCAATAACCAAGCTGAGTCTGATGATAGCTCTGAAGAAAGTAGTGGTGAGAGTCAACCTGAAAGTGATGGGAATCGTCAAAAATTGATTGAAGAAATGTAGCAGATTTGAATCTGCTTTGGGAAATTGATAACAGGATCTCATTTCCATAAATGGATATCTGCCTACTGTGGCTATAATCTGTATTTCGTTCAGTGATTCAGCTGATCTGCAGTTGGTGTGTGAAAGATGGATTTGGTTGATCTGGGCTGGCCTGTGCATTTGCAGATGTCTGTGCGTATGGTGTACGAGATGTCTACAATATGATATTGAGCTACTGTGATACAAATGGTGTACAGCACGTAAGATGTTCTTGGGCAGACTTCGAGAGAGAGATAGAAAGAGATTACGAATACTCCATTAGTTTTACGTTAACTGCCAATCAAATGTGCCTTTTATAAAACTTTTCAGTAACCTGTATCGGTAACCTATGACTATGCGTGTTAATTTTTTGGAATGGCATCCCAAAATTTGCACATCTCTGATGGATAGGTCTGGTTTAGTTGATGTTTCGCGTTGGCGATGAAAATGCGACCATGATTTCTGATAGTAAAACATCCATTGGGATTAGCAAACAATTTAACTTACCATATCCAGAATATTGTGAGGCAACTGCAAACATTCTCATATTTACGTTATTGACAAACTTGTTTGTATAGTGTCAATGCTTTGCCAATATAAACAGTAACCAAGCATCTTCTTTATTTTTCGACTACAAGAAGATATAGGAGTGGTTATTATTAACTGTTGAAAATTCTGCCGGGTTGAATTCTTGACCATACCAAGATAAAATACATTAATTAATAGTGATGGTGTACAGTACCACTGCTCGGTATCACCACTATTTACTGGAGTATTTTCAAGGCTGATACGATGATCAAACTCGTCACAAGACCAATACTGATACCGATTAATCAAAAAAATTCAATTCAGACCTCGTTAATCAAAGATTATTAGGCACAGCATTATGGGGTTAGTGTGTGGGGTTGATGCTGGCTGAGAGCAAGGCAACCATCTAAGTTAGGACGTCTGTAGTCACTTCTCCATACCGCCCTTATTGCGCTGTCATGTAGCACATTTTAGGTATCATGGTATAACACAATTGCTGTCGTAACTTAGCCATGGACTTTTATTGACTTTTTGAGATTGACAAGCTAATGCTACTCTGCTGTGAAATTAATGTCAGTTTTATGATTTTCATCTCAATTTTATTGCATACTGACAAATCATGAATTTTGAAGCCGTACTACGGAATACAATTTTTCAGAATTTTTTTGATACCTAGTGACCTAGTTAGCCTAACTTGGAAACAATTTACAGTTAAAGGGTTAGCCTAAATATTTTCCGCCATCGGCGATGTCAGCTGGGACACGAAACTTTGTGAAGGGTCTTTCAAGACCAGGGACGGCATCGAAACGAAGAGAAAGTGCAACTCAAGCTGTTCGAGATAGTTGTTACTCGAGCGCAGGAGTAGAATTGGTAAGTGTGTGTTTATTTTTTCCTATTTACAACTGCCGGAATTGAAAGTTCGTTTTATCTTCGTAAATTTGCATTTCTAGAAAGTACTATAAGCATAGGAAGTTTGAAGGTTGACCGATTATTGCCTACGCGATAATGCACCAAAGTGTGTGGTTATAAGATATTAGTGTTCAGGAATGCCTGATTTTCCGAAATTTGCTTTCTTTATGGAGACAAATTACCTTATTAACTAGCTGTGAGTGTGTCGTAACTAATGGCTTTAATTGTTGCCATTCCGCAGTTGTACTAAGAAATATGTTGTAAGTTGCAACCTTCAGAGCAGAGCAAAGGGTTTTAAATTGAAAATACTTATATCAATTCCAATCTGTTTCACCTGAAGAAGGAACAAAGAAGTTCACACACATAATTATACACATAATATATAAAGTAATAAATTAAACAGCCTGCAGTGAACCAGATTTGTGAATCCATGTAAGCCCGATATCGTAAAGAAGATTCACCACATATTTAACGTCCGGCCTTGCTTGGTTTATTGAGAAATATTACCCTACTTGAGTAAGAAACTAAGAATATGGTGGAGGCGACGGCGGACGATCAATAGATATCGTAAAGAAGATTCACCACAGATTTACCGTCCAGTCTTGGTTTATTGAGAATTATAAATAACATTCACAAGCTTTCGGAGGTCCACTCCTTCATCAGGTGCAGATGGAATGTAAGCTTCCTAGTCCTAGGTATAGGATAGAAAACGCCAAGAACGCAGTATCTGACGTATCGGTATGTAATTACGGACAATTTCGCCCGTAAATGCTCTATGCTCTGTATATCAGAGTAACTCCAACTGCCTATATATTCGAAATATTCCACTTCATTGGAAATTGCGATGTCAGCGACAGAATTTCGCTGAATAGCAACATATTTCAGCCAACGTAAATGGCAATAAAGGAACACGTAACCGATGCCCACCCGACCGTACTTTCGTTGATACGCATTGGCGTTACATATGGTACGATAAATTGAGGCTAGACGTCAAATTTGTACTGAAATTGTACTTTTTCCATAACTTCCTAACATCGTGTCGTCCCGAAATTGGCTTTTGGTTCGCGACCAATATTATTGATGGAATTGACGTCACACTTGCTAGGTCTAGAACAGGTTGTCCAGTCACGCTAATGGCCAAAGTTACGTACGTGCTTTTGCTGGCGTGCTGGAATATCAATTGTAGCTTAGCATATTGTAAAGAAGATTCACCACAGATTTAACGTCAAGCCTAAATCCGATATCTATTAATCTTCCGCCATCGGCTCCACTACCGGTATGTTCTTCGAACGTAGCATAGATAGAGTGCCACCATGATTTTAGCGTCCGGTCAAATTTTATTGGAAATTTTTTGCCGTATTTCTCCTATCCAAAACCCGGTCCGACTACGCAATCGCTCTAGTTAAATTACCTTCTCGGCCAGGAATAAGTCCGAGGATAAATTCCTTCCGACAAACCATATTTGCCGTCTATTCTAAGTTTTTCTCCTCCGGTTACGAGTTTATAATCACAGCATAAAATTCATACCTGGTTGAACGGCTTACGCCACCTTTTTGATCCCCACCCTTAAGTAAAAGAGTGATATCGCAACTGAGAACTGGAAGCTACGACCTATGCTACCTGTGGCGGCATCTGACTGCGGTAGCCCAGATCGCGATAAAATTCTTCACTGATTTACTTACTTATCGTGCTCTTGCTACCGCTTGTTATCGCCTTGCATTTGCTTTCGCGCCCGTTTCTTATCCCGACTACTGTTTATCCTGAGGTGAAATATTTGAGTTGTGTTAAAGCGCCGCAGGCTTCTCTCTGAGTATCTAGTCAGAAATACTTCTACGATTAATGTATCGATAAGACTCACTAAGATTCAAAGAGTGTTAAAGCGTGTTAGGTGAAGGTAGTTAAAGGTTGACTGGGCGCGTATAGAGTGCGGCTCAAGTTGCAGGAGACCCATAAACACTGATAGACTAAGTTTGAATCCGTCCATATTAAGGTCTGCAGGGAATGCCGTGCCGTCCCAGTATGTTACGCCATTGCCTTGCTTCATATCAGTGCGATGTTTAAAGGCACCCAAGACGGGATTTTAGTAAACTTTGTGTTGTAGGCTGGTGGCTTCGTGGCTGCTAAACGCTGAAAGAAAGACCCATTGTAAGCACCGGTAGACGTAAGTTTGAATTCTGAGCGCTATAATATGGTGGCGTACTGTAGAGTCTGGTCGCTGACGACCAGTAAGTTCGAATTCCGCCAGTCTCGAGTGTAAGGGTAAAAGGATCTCACGTAGTCCCACAATATTCCGTTGCTACGCAGGTAGATTACAGTTATGGCGCATAAGATAACGATTGAAGGTGATGTGGTCTTGTCTGTCGGTATCGAAAGACGCTCATAAATGCAGTACGACCATGGCCTACTTTAAGCCATGGATAGGTTAGAATCTTCCGTAGCAACAGTCTATAATAAGTCTATATACGAAGCAGAGGCCATTGGCAACAGAATTGATAAGTTAACGTTACTATTTTGACGATGGTTGCTGTGACGAAACAATCTTTCAACTCACGCATTCTTTCGTCACAGTGCAAGCAAACTAGAAGTCGTCAGCTGATTGCGCGAATACTTAGAAAAATGAAACCAATCAATCATTCCGTCTTGCTGATATGTTACTACCTGGAGCATGAATTTAGTTAAATATTTGCATTCACACACTACCGAGCAAGGTATACAGATGATATGATCTATTGCAGTTGTATTTGCGTATAGCAGGTGAGCAAGCCAAGTGAAGGGTGAAGACAGAAGGTGTGACATGAGCAGATATTGAGAGAGAGAGAGAGATGTACTGTAAATCTAGTGAGCCACAAACACATATATTTTGCAAGCTAAGTGAAGCAGTCAGTCACGTAACCGGTAGTTCCCGCGGCACTGTGTTTCTCGTGAGCACGGTGTTCCCCGCGAGCACGTGGGTCCCAGTGAATTCAGTGTTCCACATGAATACAGTGTTCCCCATGAGCGCAGTGTTCCCCGTAAACGTGTGGTTCTATGTAAGCAAGTGGTCCGCCGTGAGCACATTGTGCCCCGCGAGCATGGGGTTCTCCGTTGTGTTTGCCCATGACCACTATGTTTCCCATAAGCTCAGTAAAACCACATGTTGAAAAAAACGATGTTCACGAAAATTGTTTATTTTGTTTATTTTGTGACGTCACACGAGTTGGAGATGGAGTTATTTGTGTGTGTGTGTCATGTGAGTCTGTGTAAATGCAGAAATACAAATGGCCGCAATAAACTACGTCTGTTATCCTTATGCACAAGTGCGGCGGAATGCAAACCGTTTGCGATGCAGTGGAATTTTTCACATTTGAATGAAGAGGTGCCCGCAATTCGAATGGAGAACTAAATATAGTCGTTGACCATAGTTACGATTGAGTAAATCAACATGCCATGAAACTGAAACATACGAGTCCTTCAGGCTGTGCGCGGGAGCGTAATGAAGTGTAACTGTGAGACCAACGGTGCGATAATTTTGAAGTTTTCTAGTTTCGTAATTTTTAAGCTCTTGTTAGTTACATTTTGAGTATAGTTTTGAAGCATGTTTTAATGTTAAAGCAAGGTGTGTACTACCCACTGCAAAATCTCGTTGTGTCGATGTCTATAACTTGCCGCTGTACCTTCTGTTTGAAGCCATCTACGAGTTGGGCTAGTACTCAGCTTTCGCGTAGTGTAGTTCGTTAACTCAGGCAAATTTAGAACAGCTCCATCGATTCAAGGCTAGTATGTGCAATTGAGCAATAGGCCATGGCGTCGCCTATGTCTAAGTCGGGCTAATTCAGTTGTTCCCAACTTTGATTTTAAATTAACTATTGACTTTTGAACAGGGTGTTGCGGGTGTTTACTTCAACAATATTGGCTGGCATGGAATCGCCGAAAATGTGATAATAGCATAGCGCAGTGGGTCTCGACTGACTAACTGCTTTTTTTTACTCGTACTGGATTAGTGCATATTAGATTAGGGGAGGAAATTATTTTTTAAAATCAGCAAAGGAGGAATGTAGCAAAAAAGGTTGGGAAACACTGGGCTAGATGGTTAGTCGGAGACGTGATATATAGGAGCACGGCTTCGATGCTGTACGTTCAATTTATAGTGAAACTAAACCTGCGACTCTAAGGAATAACGATTATAACATTACGTGAATATTTCAGCCGTTAATCAATAATTACTTCGTAAAACGCATACAGTAGTTTTAAAAAATCTGGCAACGGGGATCTAAGTTCTCGTTGATTGGTGCGGTTTGCGTTACGTCATAATGGAGATAGTAGTAGTATCGCCTGACGGAGATGCCAGCGTTGAAGCAACTGCGAAACCAGAGAAGGTAAGCCTACGATTTTGGAAAACGCTCCGT
This sequence comes from Botrylloides violaceus, assembly GCA_030412335.1. NCBI lineage: Eukaryota > Metazoa > Chordata > Ascidiacea > Stolidobranchia > Styelidae > Botrylloides > Botrylloides violaceus. Next base: position 27,812 of record JASFYC010000152.1, read on the forward strand.
AACTGCGTAGCCTGTGTTGCCTGTAATTTGTTATGAGGTAGGAAGTCATAATATGTCTGTATTAGACTCCATAGTGCAGCATCATGTATTACATACAATATTCTACCGATACATAGCGAACCTAGGCTTGTGTAAGAAGGCTTGTCCCACTCGCTCTGTCGCTGTCTGGCCGTAGATCAAAATTGTGTTCACGACTTGCACTATTAGCGAGCATAAACGTGCCCGTCCAGTTCCAGTGAAGTATGATTAAAGTGTCATGCACGCAAGGAGTTCGCCACGCGACATGACCGACTATGGGCAAAGCTGCTGTCATTAATCTTTAGATTAAACAGTAGAATTTGCAGTTCTGCTGCTCTTTTCCAGTATTTTCGGTAGGGGCGGAAATCTCACTCCTTCGCTGACCACAAATATCCTATCCGCGGGACGATCATCATCAGGAGTCCCACTTCGTGGAGGCTACGTGGACTGTTGCACGGCGGATGCATTTCACTATAGGCCTGTACGCACTCGCTATCTCTCCTAAACCCTGAGCAAGATTGTAGGGTTTGATGGAACAGGGTGGTCAAGAAAATCCTTGGGTTAGGGTAGAAATTTCGGACTTTATTCCACATTGGAAAGAAATTGACCTCGCCGAGATGAAATTCAGAGGCTGATAAAAAATGAGTGACCGGGCCAGGCTAATCTTCCAAGAACCGTGACTTTTCAATCAATAAATTTTCATGATTCATGATAAAATGCTTCCCTGATGATAGATTGGGCAAATTTCTTGTTAATTTGAAGTCGCTGGCACGCTCTCTCATCTCGTCTACGATAACTCATTGAACGATGCCAATACTAATTGTCTATTTGTACACGGTATGTACGCAGGCGGAAGCACAGTGTGATTACAGCGTCGGAGGCTTGCTGGATGAGCTAACGATGCGTATTTCACGTAGAAAGCTGTAGAGCTGTTCTCGTTTTGCGTGCAACTAAACAATGGACCGAGCGGGCGTAGCGACACAAAAGGTTGGATCTGTCGGACTCACGGACTAGGGCTGGACAAAATCGAATAGCATGAAACATCGGATCGAATCGAATAATTTCAATCCAATCGAATTGAATACCCAATGGACCCGTCTGACCTAATTCGATAAAATATGATTGAAAATATATATTACCAACGGTCAGGAACATGGAGAGATGCAACTGGCCAAATGTGGAGCCCTGTCAACGACTTCAAGGCGTGCTGTCAGGGTAATGGCAAAATGCACAAAAGTCCAATTCAAATTCGAGTGCCCAGCCCTATCCGAGTGATCCGTGATCCGTGATCCGTTTCGTCCACTGTTTAATAGAACCCTTGCATTTTGAAATAGTCAGTCGGCTTTGCCTGGCCCTCGGACGTGTGTAGATGCCAGATTTACATGCCCAAAGGCTTAGACAGCCACCCACGGACTCGATATCTGAACGTTTAATTGACATTGTTGCGTCGTGGTCAAGAATCACCATGATTTGACGTTGATGTCACATCAGTCGATGAGCCTGGTCCGAGATAGCGCAGCGTTTTTTAAGGCAGCATGTTTCCTCTGTACTTTCATAACCTTGAACGTGAGAGGGCCGACGACGTCATATTTTTTAGGAAAGGTTATGAATAATTCAAGAGATTGACAGGCTGGGAACGCTTCAAAATCAATCTTGATCTCGTGCATTCGTAGAAAGCGTTAATCGAACTTTGCCAAGTACAGTACTTTCAGGTCTTATTTTAGTAGCGTGAAGAATAGAACAACAACTCATTAGTACAGTCGCGCTATTGAGCGCAACCGAAGTTAAGAAATTCAGCTTGCCAAAGTTCCTAATGTAATAGCGACCTATAGGATGACGTCAGGAGAGATATTAGGTGCTTCATACGCATTTGTTACGTAAAGGGCGATACCTTACACGCTGCTTGTGTCTATAGCGTGGTACTGTATGCGCATAACTAAAGGGTGGCTTTAGTCGACCACGAGCCCCCTTTTCGAACAACCTCGGACAGGACGTAATAACGTCGGGCGCGTAAAGTACTACTCATTCATAACAACAGACAAGGTGCTCTCGTTTACTTAACCCAGGCGTATAAGCTACCTAATATCACTCCTGTGTAGAATCGTCGCGACGAAACGATCTAGAACGCAACAACCGCTGCGAAATTCTGCTTGCTAAAGATCCATTGTTAATGTAATGGCGACTTGTTGGATGACGTCAGTACAGAATTGGCGCGACGTCTGCGTCAGGTCACAATCAGGTCACTAAATCTAATTATTAGCAAGAACAGAACGCGTGCGTATTACGATGTCTAGAATTATTCTCGCGGCTACAAACATGTTAATTTCCGGGGAATCTCTTCATCATTTCCCGGCAAGACGTGCGTAAACTGAGATTAGCACGCGGCTAATAGGCTCTGGATTCTTCTTTTATAAATATACTATCAGATTTGGGACATAAAATGTTTAGTTTATGGGGTTTTTTAACCGGAATACCGATTTGCCGGGCGCCCTGTTCCTCTGACGATGGCACGCAACCGATTACGTTTTTTGACGAACCAAAGAGTAATCGTGGCTCAATAGAAACTCGGCTTAGAAAGTCGCGACAATCGGTCAAGTGTCTGATAAGTCGGGAATCAAACTTGTATTCAAGTCACAAGTTGAAGGAAATGAAAGCCAACGTTCCTTTTGTAAGGAAGTAGCTGATAATTGAGTTTCTAATGAGGGAAGTTTATCCGATCTCCTGACCTGATCCGTGCTACATTTTTATTATTTAACTTCTTTACGATATTTCATTTAACTGTGATTCCTATCGAATCAAATACATGGAATCAAATAAATCACAAATTATTCGAACCGGCACCTGTAACGTCATCTAGTGTTTGATATCTGCAAAAATAACACACTGAGATTACCAAAAATTGAAAACCATCGGTTTTTTTCAGATCAAATCGTCCCTGTCTGCTCCTGTCGATTATGAAGTTGAAGTTTTTCGGAAGCAAAGTGATATCACAAGCGATCCTCTCAAGAATTTGTTGGAATTCCCTTCTGATGATTTTGAGGTGAGCAACTATCGAGTTAATTTGTCTGGACTTGAGAGTTCGTACAGCTGTGACTCGGAAACTACTGTATTTGTCTGGGCTTGGGGCTGGCCTGGGGGTTTTATTTGAATACTACTACAGCAGTGTACCAGCCACAGTTTGGTTGCCTCGACCAGGTTTTTCAGGTTAGTCATTCGAATTGTTTGCCTGTTTCATTATACAGGCTTGGATTACATGGTCTGTGATTTGCTCCTCAGCACTGTGATGATATATATTAGTCTAAACAATGGTAACTGACTTTTTGCAAATTCTTATCAGGCAACACAGAAAGTGCAAGATCGACGAACTGTCATCGATTCTGTTCCTGATGGCGCAGACAAAGAAGTTTCAAGTTTGATGGTGAAGGAAGTGAGTCATCCTATAGTAAAATTCTTAATGAGTGTATTCAAATCATGGCCTACTAAATTTACTAGGCCATGATGTAATTTTGTAGCTTTCTGGCGTAATGATAGTCCAGTTTATTGGAGCAGAAATTCACAAGCTTTTGGGACACTTCCTTACTATAGTAACACATAGAATATGTCATAACAGAATTAATGCCCAGTCCAGTCTATTGGAATAGAACTCGGAAGCTTTCGGAACAATGCCCTACTGTAGTAATAGATAGAATAAGTCACCACAGATTTAACGTGAAGTCCAGTTTATTGGAATATAATTCGTAACAATAATTTGTATATAATTCTTGTTTCCAGTGCATCAAAACATACCAAAATAACTGGCATTTGATCGTCAACAAGTACGAAGACTATGCAGGGAATTATCTCAAATTACCGAAAGACGGCGAAGAACCTCCGACACTACAGGACCTGGTAATTGTTTTTATTTCATTCCAACTATCAGCACCTCATCTGTTTCTTTCCCAGAAAACATAACTAGGTAGGTAGCAAACTCTACAGTACTGCTCTCTCTCTCTCTCTCTCTCATCCTTCTCAGTCAACCTCTCTCTTTCCTTCGTCCCCTTCTCTTAATTTCATTCCCTTTTTCTCTCTCACCCTCTTTCCCTTGCTCTCTTCTTTCTTCTTCTCTCTCTCTTTCTCCTTCATTCTCTCGCTCTCCTTAATCTCCCTTTGTCTCTTTCTCTCTCTAATGAGAAATAAATTTCAAATGATGAAGGTTTCGTGCAGGTGTACGAGGTCGACGAGATTAACGAAGAAGCCGAAAGAGAAGATGATCACGTTCAAACAGCTATCGCAAAGGAAGGAGTTTCGAAACGAGGATGGCTTTACAAAGCACCATCCTACATCAGCAGCAGTATTTCAATTCGAGTAAATATACCATTTTGTCCTCCAACACCAAAGTTCTAGGCATCTCCATTGCTTTTTGATAGTCAGTCAGCGCAATAGGGACACTGCCAATTGATATTTCTGAATAGGTTTAGAACCACCACAGTATAATACGTACGTGTTGTGACAGGACAAAATATAATACTTGTCTCTATTCAAATTCATTTCCCTTTTCCAGTCTTTTAAAAGACGATACTTTCACTTGAAGCAAATGGCAGACAGTTCCTACATCTTGAATTATTACAAAGATGAAAAGACGTCGAAAGATCCCAAGGGAGCGATATATTTAGATTCATGTATTGGTGCTCATTCGGTGAGTCTGGTGAGTTGCATGCGGCATGGTGTCGGTGATGCTGCTGTTTACTTTATTCAAATGATAAAGTATGAAGTGTAGCAGTGTAGTTTACTAACCTGCTTTACAATCTACAATTGATGGATGGAGGATGGTTCAGTTCTCCGAGTGGTTTAGATTGTCCGCCTTCTGATCGGGAGGTTCCGGGTCAGATTCCCGACCGATCGAAGACTTTAAAATCGGCATCCGTTCCTGCTCTGTTTGGCAGTCGGTACTGGGGAGGACGGAGAGTCGTGATTGTAATAGTGATCTGTGATATCAGCCACAAGTATTGATATGTATTCCGTGAACATTGACCTGGCGTATTATTATGACCTTAATAGTTGAAAAATGCCATAAATTCCAAAAAAAATGGATGAAGGAGATACTTTGTCACGTGCCAAAAAATCCCAAGCTAGGCAAGAGAGAGAAAGAGAGACAGACCAGGGTGCGAGATATTTTCGAATAACTGTAGTGCGTGTGGCTCCTGTGCTTTAGGGACGACGATGGGAATTCGAAAAATGCTTGGTTTGATCTGTTTGTCTAACTATTGTCGATCAATCAATTATGGCCATGGATTATTTTCTTATTCATTTACTTTTATGACTTCAGACGGGTAAAGGTCGGAAACATGCGTTTGAAATCCGAATGCAAGACCAAAGTTGTCATCTTCTCGCCGCTGATACGGATAGCGAAGCGGCAGAATGGATTTCTACAATCAATCGTGCGTTACATACAACAATTGAAGCACAATTTCAAAATGAAGATCACAAGAATAGTAAGTACAGTACAGAAATGTCTCATGCAAGCCCACACGCAAAATTGTGAATTGCATGCACTTCTCTTCTACAGCTCAGCAAGGATTCGAACCGATGAAAAATTCTTATGGAACTCTGGAAAGCTTTCAAAGCAGTATGCATCCGGAGTTGGTGAAATATTCAAAGGAAACAGACAGCAAAATCCAACAAGCCAGAAGGGCAGGGCGACTAAACATCCTGCATATTTACCCTGAATTTCAAGAGAGATTTCTCAAGGTTGGTGTGAATAAAGGACGGATGAAAGTTTTGTGGCCAGACAAACAGTTTTTATGAAATGAGAACCTTTCAGGATGGGCACATTGGATTGAATATTCAGAATTTGAAGGCAATTTCGAATCAGGATTTATAGCACCACCTAGTGGTAGACAATTTTTCATTAGTTCGAGCTATTTTTTAGGCTCTATCCACTACCACACCAGGCTCACTACCAACGAGGGGGCCCAAAGTCGTACCTTTAATTTTGCAAATGTTAGCTAGGCAACGATTCCGTGTGGCGTCTACTTTGCTTTTCTTTTCTTCGGGCTAGACGTCAGGGCAGCCACAGAACAGCCACTGTTTCGTGGCCTCATCTAGGTTCTTCAGACCATGGTCACTCCGTTGGGTGGTATGTATATAGTACCTGAGTGACTGAAAATCGCAGGCCCACCACCATGGAAGGTGGTGGTGGACTCCTGGACTGGTGGTTAAAGATGTATCATCCTTTTTTGCAATTTGTTAATGATAAGTGCGATGTCATAGACTTACAAGTTGAAGTATGATAGTATAAAGTCGAATTTGACTTATCTGCAGAGATTTTAATTCGATTTGGTATCGTACTATCATCATCTTCTCTCTAACAGCGTCCAGCATCTCATCTTGGTCTTCCTCCCCCGCCTATCAAACGAGCAACGTGTCGCGTTCAAGTACAATGCAAGTCTCTCAATTTCATTCTACGAGGGGTCGTCATCGATGGATGCGATGAGCCAAAAACTGCTGTAAGTATCACCCCCCTACACTGGGGCATCTTAACCCCATTATAAGTGACTTGGTGATTGATTAGAGGCAGTGTTGTGGGTTATGTATGGCCTTACCAAATTATCGCTACATATTAAAATGACAATGTTGTATGCGGATCGTCGGACAGACCAGGCCTATTTTATCCTGTGCACATTTACTAACATTTATGGTGACTGCAATATACCTTATCTTATATGGATATCAAGCTGAATATGTCAGTTTTCTAAACTGAACTCAACAACGGTCCATAGTAATGATAGTATAATCTTTTCCCTAATGTACAAAAATGATAAATGTAGTAACTTGATTAAGAAGTAGCCCTGAAAGCTGGACTGGACGTTAAACACGTGGTGACTTATTGTAATCTATTACTATAGTAGGGTAGAGTACTGGAAACTAGGGAATTATATTCTGTGCTGGACTGGACATGATGACTCATTCTATCCCGTAACTTATATAACTACAGTAAGGTGATTGATGTCAGGAGAGAGAGCCGTTCCCAAATTAGAAGGTTGAATCTGATGACTCGCGCAACGACAAACGTTTTATACTAACAGATAACAAAAAAGGCATTGCACGCTTCAGTGAGCAAGTTGTGACGAATCTCGTGCGCCACGAGACCATTAAATTTATAACTTTGCCATATTTTCTGCTATCTGTTTCATATTATATTAATCAGTGCCCGAATTTTTATTTCCTAGGTCGAACCGTTTTTCGTGACCTTGTGCCTCTATGACGTAAAGCAGATGAAAAAAATATCAGCCGACGTTCATGTTGATTTTAACCACGACCTGGTAAGTAAGGTCGTGGGGTCTATGGGAGGTCATAAGTTTGCGTGTGCTTAGTCTTAAGTCCGAGTCGTTGGTCGTAAGTTGGATTCCCAGGTTGGGAGTTCAAGTTCCAGCCTCAAAGTGATACCGACACGAACCGAATCAGGCGAAATCCATTCCCTGTAGAACTCGAGCACTGCGTCTTTACTAAAGAAAGGACGCTGTTTGTATTTGTCTTGATTTTTGCTGCATTTATACAAACTCATTTATGATATCTACACACACTGCTGCTGGTACCATATCTACCTCGTTGTATCCGTTCGTAGTGATATGGACACCAACACCAACTGAACGAATGAACGAATTTAAGCAAGAACTTAAGCAAGACGTCAATAACCATTTCTTCTAGCTATGGACTGTCTCTATTCCTGTCTAGGTCCGTAAGATGATTCCTGACAAGGAGACCCTGTCTCGGAAAACATCATCACAGTCTTCGGAAACTGAAGTTGAGCATGCAGGAGAACCGATTTTACCATCTATTGTGAAGAAACAATGGGTTGCGTATCCAAAAAATGTACGTTGAATTCTTATTGAAAAATGTCTAACTAGCTTTCGCTATAGTTGCACGCATTTTCCCCATGAGCACAAAGCACGTGTTTCCCCGTTGGCACAGTGTTCCTCGCGAGCAGTGTTCTCTGTGATCCCAATGTTCCCCATGGTTACAGTGTTCCCCGCGAGAACAGTGGTCCGCATGACCACAGTGTTTCCCATGACCACAGTGATAGTGTTCTCCATGAGCACAATGTTCCCCATGGACACAGTGTTCCCCATGACCACAGTGTTCCCCGCGAGAACAGTGTTGCCCATGAGCACATTGTTCACCATGAGGTCAGTGTTCCCCGTGAGCACATTGTTCACCATGAGGTCAGTGTTCCCCGTGAGCACAGTGTTCCCCTGTGAGCAGTGTTCCCCATGAGCACATTGTTCACCATGAGGTCAGTGTTCCCCGTGAGCACAGTGTTCCCCTGTGAGCAGTGTTCCCCATGAGCACATTGTTCACCATGAGGTCAGTGTTCCCCGTGAGCACAGTGTTCCCCTGTGAGCAGTGTTCCCCATGAGCACATTGTTCACCATGAGGTCAGTGTTCCCCGTGAGCACAGTGTTCC
>JASFYC010000153.1:0-20738 GCA_030412335.1 Botrylloides violaceus
TACTATTTGAGAGCCAAGCATAGGTCCCATCCAGATCTACTTCGGTCTACTTAGTGATACTATTTGTTCACGGCGACGTTTATCTAGCAAAGACTAGTTGACTTGTTTCGTCAAGTTTTATCGGCCAAATTCCGCTCGTCTCCTTGCCAGTCTGTCTATTCGTAGTGTTATAGGATCATAGTTTCTTGGGTTGGTATTCGTTTCTCTTCGATTGGTGAGTAAATATACATACAGTAAATACATAAATACATGCATAGTCGTATAACGTACCTGGTTTCCCACTGAAAACTCCATTGCTCTTGTCTTGTCTATCGTCAGCAACAAATAAACTCAAGTATAGTTGTACTTTTCCTCTCAAGGTATATCCTCACTCTGCAGTTGACAAACGTGCAATGACTTTTAAAAACATGTGTAGACTATAATACCCCAACCTGTGTTAGAATGGTCTGTACCAGTGTAGCGGAAGTAGAAGGTTTCTAGATAAGAAATATGCCACCTTTCAATAGGTATTTAGGGTGCAAGATTATCGTAAATTTACCCGGAAACGATAAGGGATCGCGTGTTACTCGATGTGGGTCAGGACGGAAGCGCTCACGTAGATACAGTGCTAATTGGTTTGTAGATAAGGCAAATTGCTTCATGTAAGTAATTCGTTCTTTACACGGATACACAATCAAATTCGACTGAATAATTAGTACGTCGTTGGTGGCGTATTGAACGACAAGTAAACGTGCGCGTATCATATGAATATTTAATTAATTGGATGTTCATGTGTCATTTGGTATAGAAAATCTTGCACAACCCTTTTCGTATTTACAGTCGATTATTCATTTTCTGGTAATAATACGACTAACCCTGCATGTGTTAAAATCATAATTACTGGCTCTTATGACGGGCGCAATAAAAAGTACAGAAAATTGGTGTCTTAACATGTGGGAAGGTGTTTTTTGCCTAAGACTAACACGATCTCGTACCGACCAACTTTGGAGTTAAGATTTATTTTTGAATGTTATACAGTAGTTCGCTGAGCGTTTGACGGTCTTAGAATCGGTTTCCTTCTGCTTGAGGGTCTGTGTTACCGCTAGTTCATTTGACACCGATATTATCCTAAAACTGCGCTTGGGTTCTTCGGTGGTTTCTGAACGCGATAATTTACGCATAGTACTATCATAAGACGGATTCCTTTTGGGTGTAGTGCTCAAAGGCCTTTTTGTAGTATGGGTGGGATACGAGTACAACACAACAATTTTTCGGTCTAATACCTCTTAGGGGGTTTCTTAATGGAGGGGATAGAACGGGCAAGGTTCTATCCTTTAACAGTACGTACTGGAAGCAGAGTCGAGCGTCCAAAAAAAAGGTTGATACGAGAAAAAGGTTGTCTGAAACGTAAAAATGATAAATGGAGAGAACGTTGACTCTTTTTTCCTTGGATTACGTCATTTCCTTAAGGCAAGAACAGGCAAGTAGGCGTACATGATTCATTTATTGGTCATCACTTGACACTGACATGCACGATAAGAGCGAAATTTGGAAGGAGGTGGTAACCGCAAGGTACAGGTCATGGCAAAGAGAAAGTCTGTTTGTGATCAATTTTTTTCTTTATTTCTTTTCAAGCAATTTTCACATGTTACTCTCGGAAGTATGAAATTGGGAATAACAAGAACAGGTCGTGTTTAACAGATTAAAGTTGTGCGGGGAACATGAAACCGTGTAGGAATTCAACATGAACATAATTATCCAGTAATGATCTCTCAGAACCAGTGAAGGTGGTAAGAATTTGTCGGGTCGTGAATCATTAAGTCATTGCGCTTTAAACGTGCGCAGTATGGAAGGAAGAAACATGGGCCGTGGGACGTGGCCCGTTGGGGATTGTTTTCAAGAGCATGAAATTATGTGATGCGAAAATGGTCCCACACACTGTTATATATCTACGTGACTTTGTCTTTGTCTTCTCCGCTGTAGTGGTTTTCTTCGTTCTGGTTCCCTGCAGTGCGACAACCCTAAACGATTCACTCCGCGAAGCATGCGACCCACTACGAATGAGTGGTTTGGTGTTTGGCGTTTACGCAACACGCGAAAAGATATTTAAAATAATGAGGATTAAGGTAAATGAAATATACACAATAAGGTGAACTATACACAATACGGTGAACTATGATAATAGGGTAAATATAGATACAGAATAATGTGATACAGAATAATGTGGGCGCAGGCAGGCGCTCCCCCCCTTCTTGAAACTTTTTATACCGCTTAAGAAGGGACATTAACGACCGGAAGCGAAAATGCTAAGGGTCGGCGACGTTTGCGTTCACGAACGGGGTTAGGTTCAAACTTCAATGCGGACGGCGGAATAGGTCCTTCGCAAAGGAACACATCCGGATGTTTAGTTTGATAAAAAGTAAGTCCAAGTTTACGTGCTTCAATTACGTCGACCGTGACGGTGCGATTTCGCCCTCGCCGTGGCGCTCTGCGTTCGCGAGATAAGTGTACGTAGCCGCATTTCATGCGACGAAGACCGGCTGCCTTGATCAAGGGCAATTTTCGGTTACCTGTGGCATGATATAAGATGGTAATTGGGCTAGAAGTTAAGAGCGGAGTATAGGGCGGTGGTTGCCCAATGCTGTGGCCTGCCACGGCTCCAGCCCCATACACATTCATAAACGTTCGTTGGCAATTTCGTAAGATAGCTTGAAGTCGTCCTTGTGTGACTCGCGGGCCCCCGAGATCACGATGGACAACGTTTTGGATGTCATGCCAAGGGTGACGCCCGTCTACGGCGTGTGGGCACTCATGGTGACGGAAGTGACGTACCACGCTATGTGTGATATCATTAGCGCTAATTGGAATACCATCGACCACTTTGTTATGTTCTACAACAAGATTTGTTCGCGGCGTGACGTCATCGACGCGCGGCCAAACACCCGGGTCGTCGTCGGATGCGGCCATTTCCATCCAGACTGATCTTGACAAACTATCAGAAGTGAATACCTGATCTGTAGTTAGATGGATGACACGAGTGATATTATGCAGGCAGATGTCGTTGAGCCAACGCTTGTGTAATATATTTTTGCACGGCGGGGCCGCCTTTTCAGTGGCTCGTTTTATAAGGCCAAAGACACCCTGGTTATCAGTGATGACCGTGAATGGCATCCCTAGGAGATAGCTACTCCATTTCATAATGCAGTCACGCAACCCACGCAACTCTTTTGTGCAAGCATTATAATTTTTCTGTGCATCGGAATCCCATTTACGGCTGAAGTATACGATAGGATAGACCTCGTCTTTTGACGCTAAAGGTGGTTGCTTGTTGATTTCTGTCTGAAATAGGACCCCCCCGAATCCTATCGTGGACGCGTCGGTTTCCACAAACAATGGCAAATCTGGTTTCATATGAAATAATCGAGACGGGTTAACGTAGGCTTCTTGTGCCTTACAATAATCGTCTACTAATTGATTCGTCCATAAGACCGGCGTGGTCTTACTTTTAGAGGCTGGAATGTTGCCAGTAAGCGAATCAAAATTTGCAAGTATAAGGCTGAGGTCAGGGACGTGGGAAGACAAATACCGTAGCCCTCCGATCCAACCACGCAACTCGTGGATAGATCTAGGCGGAATAATTTCTTGCAGCGCGCGAATGCGCTGTTGTTGGACATGGATTTCATGACCTGATACGGTCGACCCCAAAATGTGAACCTGTTTTCGCCCTAGAAAGCACTTGTTGATAGAGATCGTAAGTCTCATTTTCTGCAGTTGAGCAAATAAGCAATCTAAGGCGACGAGATGATCAGCTTTATTTTTTGTAGCGACTATAATATCATTAATATAACCCATTACTACGTGGGCATTCGATTCGTCTGAGCGATTCATTTTGGAGATTCTAGCACGATATGCCTCAGTGACAGGCTTCAGAACACAACATTCTAAGTTACGTTGGAAGATAGATGGGCCTGACTTTACCCCCATTACAAGTTTCTTCCACCTCATTGATGAGTCCGGAAGTGATATGCCTAGGTAATGACGGCATCGTTCTGGAATATCGACATGATAAAACGCTTTTCGTAAATCTAGCAAACTCAGGATTGGACGACCCTGTGTCATTTGTAACAAATCTGGAATCAATGGTAATGGGAATTCAGGCGATTCTAACGCAGCATTTAACGGTTGCAAATCACAAACGACTCGGAAATTTTGAGTCCACTCTTTTTTGCGCTTTCTCTCCTCTATCTCTCTTTGTGAAACCTTTTGAGGGACGACAAAGATCCCCATGCGCCACGTACAAGTTCCTTCTTCAATGACACCTAATTTTTTCAAATTCTTCACACCGTCCAGTAAGGCATCTTGCTTGCATTCGCCTTTCAGGTTATAGGGCTTACAGATAAATGGTGGTGGTTCTGGTTGGCGTAATTTGATTTCACATTGATATTTAAGCGCACTTGGCTTGGACAAATGCCCTATTAAGTCTTCTAATTCGTCAGCGTATGGTTCATATATTTTTCGCCATTCATTTTCTGGAATTGCAATATTAGTTGGATCGTCAAGGTGAGAAGGTGGCAGAGGCTTTCTTGCCAATGCCAACGCTCGCTCTTTAAGAGCTTCAAGTCTAGTAAATACAGAAGGAGGTTCTGACAGTCTAATATGATAAGAATCAAGTGGTTTGATATCCCATGACGCGACAGCATTGGAATACGGCGCCTCGAGCGAAGGTGGAGGCTTATCCGTATTATGTACCATTTTCAAGCCGAAAGTAGGGTCGGTTTCATCACGACCCTCTAGTGACAGGTTAACTTTAGCAATTTCTCCGTTGCTATTATCGACACAGTGGACCATCGAACAGGAGCCTTTATCACTGGTCAAGGCACAGCGGACTATCGAACAAGTGCATTTATCGCTGTCTTCGCAATTAGCGGCATCACTACACGTGGAAAAAAGACTGGCCAGATTTACTATATCGTCACCGGCGTCACTAGCGCTCTTTGCCAATTTAATGGCGAGATTCTCATTATTTTCTGATTCACGACATCTGTCGTTTTTTGGTAACAATAAACGCGTTGGTTCTGTACCCTCGGTGTCCGAGCCCATCTCCAATTTCATTAGAGTGCGCGCAGGGTCGGAATACGAGCGTGTAGCTTGTGCCATTATGGCTGGTACAAATCCCGGAGCATCCGGATTTAATTTCGCTATTGTCGCTGTGCCATGGGTCAATTCACTTTTTAATAGTGCTTTTTCTCCTGTCAGAACGGAATTTGTCATATGAGAATTAGGTTGTTCCAATCTCGCCTCAATAGAGGAATGATTTCTCAATTTGTCGATCCAACTATATCCTATGATATTCAACGGTATATTTTTCCCTGTCACGAATGGGACGTTTCGACCACCCACATTGACTTCTAACACATGAGATAGAGGGACGTCTCCGCCTACCCCCTTTAGAGCTATGTGGATTGGTTTACGTGCAGCCCACGCGCTAGGATAACATTCGACCGCGGTTTTCTCTTTTAAAAGGTTAGCTGTCGAGCCTGAATCACTGAGGAAAACGGCGCCTGTATACGTGTCATGCAAGAATAATAGCTTGTTATCGAAAATGGCGCCTAGAGATGAATCACATTCAAAAGTATAATAATAAGGAAATCGCACGTTATTTGAAAGGGTAAAATTTGTTCCGTATTTAAACGGAGTAGCTTTGGCGGGTAGCTGGTGGAGGGGATCCAGCAACCCTTTAGCTAGTTTTTTGCATTATGGAAATCTCGAGTTAAAGTAGGCCCATTCCAGTCAGGGCCTGGATAGCTGGGACCTGAATAAGCTGCTACCGGCGGAGTATGAGATTCTCCGAAAGGCTGGGGTTTATACTTGGCACGCACGTCAGATCTAACCGTCGGTCTGACGCCATAGTACATTTCTGCCAACCTATTTCTCTCTTCCAGAGAAGGTGTGTGTTTCTGCGCAAAGTATCTGTTTAGATCCCCAATGGTACTAAACTTGTAGCCCAGTTGATTCCGGCCATCAAGCCACTCTTTCCAATCGCGGCGTATTTCTGCCAACCTGTCCTCTGCCACTGGCCTCATACGAGGTGTGACTTGGTATCCGTTACCTCTATGAGGCTGCACTTGACCATTCAACATCAGGATTTTCTGCGCGACGCAGTCCGATGCCCTATGGCCGGGTGATCTGCAGACGTAACACACGGAAAGTGTCTGTCCGCCCGATCCTTGCGTGTACAATCCTAAGTCCTGAAATACGTTAGGCATCTTCCAAAAATCGTAATTCCTACCTTGGGATGCGGCGATATCTTGTGCTTCCCTCGTATTCGTTGGAGTAGTGGTTTCTGCGCCTGGCCTTCTATTGTAGTTGAATGGAGCATTCTGGTTCGGGTCGTGGTTGTTCGTCCTGGGTGGTTCTGACATATGCCATGGACGACCGTTCATTCCCGCGCTTCTGGGAGGGGTATAAGTGTCTCGTTGTCTGCGTGAGTATTTATAACGAGGTGGCCTTCGGTTCTGAGGGGGGTGGTTGTTGTATCTACGATTGTTCGATTGACGCTGATCGCGTTGTGGAAAAGACCGTCGGCTATATTGTTGTTGATACTGATTGTCGTGCAGACGAGTAGGTTGTGGTGAGGTGTTCAATGCTTGTGGAGCATGGATTAACGGCTGCTGTGTTTGATGCTCTTGCGGTTGGCTTGGTACTTGCTGTTGTGCCGCAGTTGCACCCCTCGTCATTATAGGAAACGCGACTTGTGTTTCCACTTGTGATGATGTAGGGATAAACTGTTGAACTTGTGTTTTCTGGGGAATCTCTTGCTGGATCCCAGTGGGTTGTCGTATGGTTGCAGGAAATGAGATGGCTGCACTAAAACCCTTGTTCAGTGCCTTTTCGTCATTCATTATTCTATTCCACTTGTGCTGTATCTTAGTCAGTGCTTCTCTCCAGGTGTGCGCTCTCGGATCCTCTATTAAGTCTTGTATTCCTTATGGAAGTTTGGCGCGAAGGTACTGGAACAGTCGCTTGCCGTCAGCGTCTCTACTTGGATATGATTCTGGATCAATGTTCATTCGTCGTAATGCCTCTAACACGGCTTTCATTGGTCTAACATTTGGATTCCAGGCGAATGAATACCTGAAGTCTTCGACATGGTTGATCCTTTCGAGATCATCTTCTGGATACATGGCAGTTAGATCAGCGATAATTTTGTCCCATTTATGGTTCGCTTCTAGGAAGTATGACCCAATTGCATCAGCATCCTCCTTTCTTTCGTTTTCGCGCAGTTTCGTCTGTAGTGCGTTGGCTACTACCCTGTCACGTTTTTCGCTGCCATTTCCATGGGGTAATATATCAAGTCCGATATTTAACCATCGAACGATATTCAATTCTCCTGGAGATGGGAGTTGTTGCATCATTCGTTGTAACGTCATAGGCGGAGGTAATGACGCCTGAGCTTCCCTGACCGGCGGTATATAAGCCGGTGCCCGTACTCTTTCTGGGGTTGGGATTTGGGGTAATTGTCTATTGGGCGTACGCACGTGGTCGCGTAGCATCTCTTCATCAGCCTCACTGAAGACTACGCTATTTGGCCATCTACTTCTTGGATTTCCCTGGTTGGCTAATGTCGTAGGCTCTTTCCTTCTGGCCCCTTTGTTCGTCTGTGGTGGCCGGGCTGGATGGTTGGCTCTCTGAGGTTGGCGCTTGTTTACTTCTTGGGCTCCTCTGCCCGCGCCTATAGCCATTTGTTGTTCCGTGAAAAGTCCGCGGTGTGAGGGATCTTCTCCCGCTTCTACCATGTGCCGGACCGCCATTCTTGTCAGGTGATCGTGGCCTACCAGTGATGGTGTTGGCAATTGTTCTTCAATGCGGGGATCTGCGTGTTCGTCACGTTCGTCTTCCTCTTCCCCATCTTGTATGTCGATTGATGTGGATGATTCACCCGCTGCTCCCTGGAACTGGGAACCGGACGGTTCCTGTCCATCCTCTGCTCCTTGAGCTTGGGAGCCAGCCGGATGCGTGCTTTGAGATGCTGTGTGATGAATCTCTCCTTGATCACCCCCTTTCTCCGGGCGTGATTACAAATGCCATTGGGTTAAATTTCGCTACCCCAGGTGTTTTCAGGATCTGTTTTACTTCCTTCAGCTTTCTTGGATAGGGTATGGAGCCCGTAATATCTGGCGGACCAGCGAATTGACGTAATTGTTTGTTTAATTCATTATAGCTCGACGTGTCTCCTGGTCGGTCGATAGGTGGCGGTAGAGACCTTGCACGTTCACTAGCCTTTCGTGATTCCTCGTAATTTGGCGGTAGGGTTGGATACAAGGATGGTGCAGTTGGCCGTACGAGCGATCTCCCACGTCTCTCAGCTCTATTTCTTATGGCGTTATCTACGCTTTGTTCAATTTTCTCTTGGTCGAGAACCTTTCGTGCAGCTTTTGTCGTTTTTCGTGCCGCCTGCGCGGTAGTTATCACACCTTTATTTGCAGCGTGCAATAGTTTTTCTGATTCCTCGATGGCATCCTGTAATTGTGGGATGCCTTGTCCTATATCATTTATTGTTTTTAATCGAGCACGTAATTCATTCTGCAATACTTCTAAGCCTTGATGTGTGGTAGTACGGCAGTTTGTTTGTTCCAGCAGGGCTTGTACCTTACCTTCAATTTCGTGGGCTATTTCTGTGGCTGTATTTGGGTCGGCCACATGTCTTTTCTTTTTAAAAAGCTTCATTCTGGTTAGCAGTTTTCAGGCGTTTTGTTTGGAGTCTTCCTCTCGACAAACTCAGCCTCTTATTGACCACCTGGAGTCTTCCTTCTCGACAGATGGGATCGGAGACGTTATCTGGAGTCTTCCTTCTCGACAGATAATGTGTATGGACTCTAATTCTTTCGTAGACCGGTACTTTTGAATGCCCCACGTTGGGCGCCAGTCTCTAGTGAGTTTTGTAGCTACTAGAAAGCTAGTAGGGGTTCTTCAAGAATAGCATCCAGTCTTAAAATTAAACTAGGCCTACAATTTAGCCAATTTAGCCCACTAATGGCCCCTAAAGCTTAATACAACCAAATACTCCAATGACCCAATGAAACAGGGGTAGAGAAACATTCTAGGCACTATGCAAGACTATGTAAAAGTCAACATGCATCCATGAGTCACATATGAGTCAATCAAGACAATAACAATAACACAAAACCCCAAAATAAAACAAAATTCATCTCATTAGCACATTAGCAGCTCTTACACACCTATTAGCGGCCGGTGGGGTGCCCTGGGGCGCTATGGTACCATGTGGGGTGTAAAAATCGAGATTCAAGGTCTCATTTCCCATTTCCAAGTAGTCTATCCCCACACACGCCCTCTAGCGGCGATACGTAACGGAGCACGCCCTCTAGTGGCGATACGTAACGGGGCAAGATGCAATTAAAATCATCATGACATGCATGGAAACGGGTTCAGAGACCAGAGCTCGAACTAGCGGACTGTAACATGTATATGGAATGCCATGTGTGTGTTTCCTACTCGTTCAAAGGATCTAATTGGTGTTCATCATTACATAATGAACATTTATTGTCTCCGACGCTTAAAGGTCGAAGAGTGCATCCAGTCTTAGCCTCATAAGGTCTACGTCATACGCGTTCTTAGACATTTGTTAATAATAACATATTATGGAGAGTCTCATAAAAGCCATAATCGTCAAAGAACTCATTCAAGGTCGTAATTTTCACTCGATAATATATGTGATGTAGGGTAGTACTAATGATACAATCTAAAACATACATGAGGAAGTATATACATGAAAATTGTATCATTCATCAGACTGACTTGCGCCAGCTGACGTGGTTATATCAACATTGCAATTTTTAAGCCTAGTAAAATTAATTGTTATGGGCAAGAGCGAAGAGAAGTCCTATAACGAATTATAGGGATCTCTGACGGTAGGATAGACTACAAGTCAGATTCCTAATCAGGACAATATAGTATAGAGGGAATTCTACTTAGATATAAGTGCCTGTTTTCCCGCCGGGTACTATACCTAGACCTTTACTTGGTCCTAATGACTCTAGTTACGAAGGATTGGTAGCTCTTGCTTGGTCCACAACGGATTTTAATTACATGCACACGATTTTTACCTAAAACAATTTCAGCAACAAGTTAAAGGCGATCTAGGTCTTAAGCTTATAATTCAGCAACGGAAGCTGCTAAATAAAATCGTGACCGATATGCGTACTAATGACGTGAGGGCAACACGTCAGATAATACGTGCTTCTAGGTTGTTAAAAATAGATGGCTTTATGATGCCTCGGGGAGCATCTACCCTGTATTGCTCAAGAAATGAGCGCAAATTTCTCCCTTAATCTACAAGGTGTCAAATGGAGGGTTTTATACGGGTTGGAAGTGTCCCATTACCCATGCCGGTTGCAATATACAACACAGTTAATCATGAAACAGAACTGACACTAATCCTAACATTTTCTGAAATGTCAAAATGGTACCAATTCTATTTCGCAAGTCCATGATCTTTACATGGTAGGTCTTACGATAGGGAGTCAGCCTTCACATGCGGCCAGGGCATTGAGGTAGATCAACCTATAGCCGGGACTATTGTGACATTTCAGCTATTTACATGGTCACATAATTCGCATAAGTAATAGATTTTTTTGGTATTTCGCTTATGTAATTTTTTTTGAGAGTTTTTTTCATCACGATGATCTCGTCACCATTGTCCTGGACTCTGTGTAGATTGTCTCTGAGTTCGCTCGGGTTGACATAGAATACCTGCTGGTTGCTTGAAGCTGGGTTGCTTTAAGTGTCTCTCGTTGATCTCCTTTGTGAATTGGCGGTTCGCCGCATTGTGCTTGGCTGAGCTTTGGCTTTTGCTGATAGCACAATTCTTTGGATAGATGGTAAGCTCGTGTTTGATGCGATCTCATTTTTCATACCACGCGTGCCTTGGTGTACGTAGTTGTTGCTGTTGATGGCACTTTATATTTGCCTGTTACTGATTTGCAGTTGTCATTGCATGAAGATGTAGCAATGTTCATCAAAGTTCATCTCCCCCCCCCCGTCTGTTGAAGTGGAGAATAAGGCCGTTAGTGGGCGTTGTGGAGCCAAATGTTGCTCATCATTGCCGAGTGAATCGACGAGGCGAAACGGGGAGTAGTCGTAATTTGGATAGAATTTTTGACCCCGGGTGAGAACTGGGGGAATCTATTATGTATAAGCTTGATCTGATGGAATAGCGATTGTAGTGCTTGTTGCGTGCAGTAATGCCAAAACTGTGGTAGAAGATATAGCAGCGAACCCGGTAAAATCTTGACAGAATGTACATGGCGTGATGTTACGCTTCAGCGAACAGGGTGAAGAATTCATTGATGATGAATCCACTTTGTAGATGAATGTAGTGCAGAGTCCAGCCAGTGACGAAACAGCCGTGATGTTATGGAGTAAACAAGTATCTTAAAAGGAATTACATATGATGTATGCAGGAAAGTAAAACAGATACGAAATGTTTTTATATACAACAAGTTAGGCGTGAAATAGTATTAACAACACTACAGGTGGCGGAGTGCTTGTAGCTCCTTAGGGTCGCCTAGGGCAGCGCTGAGGTATTTTTTTGAGGCGCGTACTTCACGCCTGGATTGCGCTGTAGTAGGGAAACGTGTGCTCCGTTTGCTACAACAAGGTGCCGATAGTTTACACCATAGATATACTATCATCAGAAAAAACAAAACTACAAGCGACACAGAACAGAGTATGATGATATTTTTGTCGCGTTCGTTAAGGCTAATTTGCGCTTTTTGACCTTGGAGGGTTATGCCCAAGTCAGAAGTACGCCGTAGCAAGTCAGAGGCTTCTCGTTTCAGGAGAGTTAGTGAAAAATACGCTTGCGTCATCAAATAATCAAGGGTGGTTATGTCGTTGTCATGATGCTCCATTTTGCGCAAAATAAGTTGGTATGCGGTCTTTACGTTAAATGTAGCCATCGATCGAGTCAAGTTAACATGAGCAGTTCGCAGAAGTCTGTTTTGGGCTTTGGTGAGCCGTAAAATTTGGATGTCATATCCCCTTTGAGAAACTAAAGTGGCGTTTAGGTTCTGAACATAGTCGTCTAACAGTTTTTTGAAGATATATGTCTGGTTATGGAGCAAATGACCTACCTTAGAAACCAAGGTATTCATCTCATTGGTAGTCCTATTTTGGAATTTCTCCATCATGAGTTGATTCGAATCTATCTTACTCAAGGCTTTGTTAAACAGTAAGATGAATATGTGGCGATTTTTTTCTAAACTGTCGGCAGTGAAATTATGTAAATTCCATATGATATTTGCGACAGAAGCTTGGCCGTCGTGAGTCAAATTGAAATATGTTGACATGGCCTCTTGACCTATGTGGTGGTTCGTAGCAAGTGACGTTCGTATGATATCTAATTTGTCACTGATACTAGTGTGTCGTTCATCGGAAAGCGAGAGTAATTCGGAAATGGCGGACGTATGCGCCACATCGATTTCCGCTGCCGCTTTCAGCCGGGAAACGAGATAGCTTTTGACCGCGTTTTGTGTCGCTGTGATGCCTCGCAATTTCAAAATGGCGGATTGTTGAAATGCCTTTTGCGAAATGAGCGCTTCGAGAATATCTGCTAAACGGCCAATTGTACTTGCGTGATTTGCGAGAGTAACATTCCGCAAGTCTGTCGTAAACATTACCAATTCATTATGGTCATTGGCCAATGAGTGATTTAGCTGAGATATTACACGATAATTTGCCGCGTCTCTCTCCAAACTATCATTTTATAACTGAATCACCGCTTTATCAAGGGCATAGCGAACTGCATTTGTTCCTAATAAAATATCGCCAAACAGCCTTTTATTTTCGTGATCGGTGTCGTCTAGTCTGCTCTGCAATTGAGTCAACGCGGAGTCCTCAGGTATCCTTTCCTCTAGTAGTGCGATCGCATCATGAAGTGCGTCATGGCCGGCTTTTATGAGAGAGCGCGTATAAGTCCTCTCGAGTGTGATATCTTGCGTCGCATTTCGGCCCAAGTTAGTTTGAGTAAGTAACTTGGTCGCGGCGAGGTCCTGACGGAATGTGGGGAATTCGTTCGTTATGTCGGCTAAATGTCCGTGTGATCGGTCAGACGTTATCACGGAGGTGTCGCGTGATGTAGAAGCGGTAGTGACAGGCCATACTGGTCTTGGAATGCTTTGCGGCGCTAGCCCACTTGTGAAATTGACTGTGAAATTTGGAAGAGTGCCGTTTAGAATCCATGAATTAACCTTTCGGAACTGGGTTAATCGCTCGTGTGTGAGTTCCGTAACCGAGATATTGAACCTGGCGAGTGTCGTTGCCTTGCGTATGATAGAATCTGTTAAAGTCTCGAGTGTTTGAATGTCACGCGTGAGATTGCTAAGTCGTATCGTAGTTGAGTGGGACGGAATTCTTAGCTGTGTGGTGATAATGCTAATCAACCGCGACCGCACCTCCTGCGACAATTCATCTGCGTGTGTAACCCTCTCGTGCAATTGTCGTGCGTATATGGAAAGTAATGAACTAGCTTTCTGCCATTTAACGAGTGTGGCTCGAATATTGCCTATCTTATAACGTTCGAATTTGTTCAATGTGGCTATGGCGTGGGCTAGGTATGTCTGCTGTGTTTCAAATTTCCGAGCATATGGGTCGGACGCTAGGTCATTCAAAACCGCTTCGACGCCTTTTGCTTTCTTTAAGACGTTTATTATCGGATTGGTACGACGTAATGATACCGATCGGACGCGGTCTTCCAGTTTTCTAGTGGCGTTAGACACCCAGTGGCTGTATCGCGTTAGTCGTTCTATTTTTTCCTCCAAACTCGAGTTCGATTTATGCGGCCTCCATATAGTTATTCGATGAATCTTTTCTATCTCTCTCATCTCTGGATCTCGGACTTCCGACAGTCTATTGTCCGGTAGGCCGAACGTGACATTGACATATTCAATTGCTGTAATCAGAAGGTCCACATCTGCATATAATGACTGGAGCATCTCATCAGTCTGAGTGACTGTGGGATTGAGATATGCTTTAGACGACGTAAATCTCATGAAGTGACGTACGTGAAATGCATGCAGGCTGTTTGCCAACGCAGCAACGTGACCCGCGAATTTAATGGCCGCACGCATCGTCACATCTCCGGAGTGGAGTATAGCTGCCAGGTGCATTATTTCTATCGTAAATGTAGGTGTCGTAAGGTTGCCATTACGACTCCCGTGATGGGCATGAGTTGCCTGACATTGTGTGTCTACTTCAATCGCAGATGGCATAGCCCAGTAGTGAGCAAAAGGATGATATGTTGAAATAGCTATTTTATAATCATGGAAATTTTTTACTCTGTGACGCACGGTATCATACGTGCTTGGTCGGACCCACTTCAACGACCCTAAGTAATTTTTAGGTAACCCGGTGATTCCCCCCAAGAACAATGCAACTGGCGACCACTGTATTTTGAGATATGTCGAGACGATTTCATCAAACATATTAGTAGCTTGGAAAGGCCTGCCATGAGTGCTCCACTGTTCGTCGTTAGTGATAGTTTTAACTCTCTCTGGATCCAATATGAAATATTGGTAATATTTACCAGCTACCGAATTATACAATCCCAAATAATCTACTTTGTACGGGTCGCTGTCAGTCCTAAACCACTGGCGATCGGGATAGACTTCCTGTATGTGCACTGGCAATTGTTGGAATTCTCGATCTGCATAGACATTTCCTTCAAAGGTACATGTAATTTCACGAAACGTCATTCTATCTGGCGGAGCTGTTATTTTTTTATAAGGTGGAATTAAGTCAGTACTTTTAAGCCTTCGTTGTATTTTCGGTTTGGTTTCCTCGTCTAATGGATCATATGCTATATCCAAATCTCTCTGTCTCTCTCTCGCTATCATTTTGTTATATTCGCGTATTTGTGCGTCACTCGGCCTTCTTTCCGAACCATGTACAGAAGCCTCTCTACCCATGGGCCATCTGATACGTCCACCTCTACGGTACGGTATCGAAGGTCGCCGGTGTGCGGTGGAAGCTGTCCAACGTGGCTGAGACGTCGGTGTCGCCCAGGGCGCTGTGGAAGACCAAAACGCGTCGTGTGGGCCTTGTTTTGTGAAATTCTGGTTTGCGCTGGCGGGAAGACCTAGTTTAGCCCATTGTCGTGCTGAGAATTCATTAATTCTTGCAGCGAGCTCAATTGCGAGTGGTGACGTAATGTCTGAACGGTGCGCACGTCGTAAATCAGGCCATGGTATGTTCGCTGTAAAAGTATGTAAGTTCCAATCAACTCGTATAGGGTCTTCGAGTTTCCTAATTCTGTCTTCGCCATGATAGCGACGAGTTGTCCGCGAACAGCGGGCATTTACTGTCGTGAATTTGCGAATTAAGCTAAGTACCATAAGACGATACACAGTCATATGTTGTGATAGGCGGTTTGACGGGTTGGTTCGCGCGAACGCATCAGCTGTGGCAATATCCTCCCATAACCATATGTGACGAATGTTATTTCGGATATCTCGTCGATAAGTAACGTCCCGTTCGAGCGCGCTGTATGATAGCCCCGGGCGGATGTGCGATATATGACGGTGACATAAACACGATCCTTCGAGATCGAGTAGTTCGCTATCCTTCCAGTAGCGAGAGTCGGGGTAGAATGCCTCGCGGAAAGTACCCATTTGTGCGATTACAAATCCTGAAACTCGGCTATAATAAAGACCTGGATTTCGTGGCTGCGCAGTGACGTTACATTGCCATACATGACGGATAGGGTGAGTTTCCCACTCGCTGTCATATGTATGTGACCAGTCTATGCCAAGATCTTTAACGTGATCCATGGCTAATGCTTGTGAAATGTCTGCCAACGGTTCTAAAGGAGATGCGGGGTGGAATGAATTCTTTTGAGGAGACGGTTGCGCCGTCCCAGCCAAACACAATGGTAATAGGTGTAATATATGAACCCACATAATTGTAGCATAAGGGCCGCTGCGGAAATGCATAATATCGTAAAAGTTACCCACTCAGTAGATATAGGCGGAGAATTCATGAAGTGATAATATCCCACCACGCTGAATTACAGCTAAGGTTAGTTATCTCCTGGTTAAAATCAAAATTTTACAAATTTTAACTTCCTAGTTGGAAATATGAGCTATCTGGCTTGTCAATAGCTGGCTATTTTATCACTTTCTCAATGACTGCTGCCCAAAGACAATTCCTATGCTAAAAGCACAATCTTGCGTGATAGTTAAGAATAATGTGAAAACGACTACGTTACCGATCATAATTCACACATCTGTCTAAGCATCGTGACCAGTCACCAGTACCCCGAGGCTAATTGAGTTATTACTGTTTCAAATTGTAAATAAATCGGGTCTAATCGACCTATGTACCTGCGTAATACACCTCTACAATAATTATCGGACTATTGCCATTGTTCACATGCTTAATTACTTAAAGCCCGATAGAGCGAACTGGAAAATGTAAAAACGTACCAAGCCTGTCCCTGTCACTATGTGATTCTTGTAAATATATGTGCTATAGCAGAAACTAGACGAAGGTTTCCTAGGCTTTTATTAACTGAAATTCCAACGTAACTGAACAGAAGACAAGACCATTATTAATCCTAAGCACGCAATCCGAACAATCGAGGACAACCGTCCCACAGCACATCCGAAACAGAATGAATGAACAAACACACCACAAACACATTACAAAACACAACGCCACCAAGTGACCGAAGTACCGGAGCGTAACTACACCACAATCTCCCCCTCCGGCAATCTTTCACTTTGACCAACAGTCCTCATACCTAATTGGTGGTTGGCTTGGTCTAGTAGACCGACGCAGGACAGGTTCTTCAGATTGCATTACTTGTTCGGCACTATGATCATCAGGTAACTCTGTAGTCTTCTCCGGAGAATCTTCGCAGGGGGAATGTTCTTCCAGAGGTAAATTGTCAGTATCACCATTTTCGATTGCGTGATCGTTAACGATACGTTCATCTTTATCAATCTCATTCCTCGGATACGGAGCTAGATCCTTCGTAGAAACCGTGGATTCTAGACCATTTTCGTGGCGAATCAATGCGTACTTCGTGTTTGCATCCAGTAAGTCGACTTTAATCGTTAGAGGATCGCTTTTATTTCTGACAAAGTTTCTTAGCAAAACCGTCCCGCTTTGGAGCAGCCAATCAGGTAATGATTCTCCCATCATGGATCTCCTTGTAAAATTGAAAAATCGGTCATGCGGGCTCAAATTGGTCGAAGTGCACAGCAGCGATCGGGTCGCGTGCAACGCGTCTGATAAAGCATTCTCCCAAGAACTTTCCGGTAGTTTACGCGTAGCTAGTAATAATTTTATCGATCTCCATAGTGTTTGATTCATCCGTTCACACTGTGCGTTTCCAGTAGGATGATAAGGTGTCGATCTGCTCGTTGCCACGCCTTTCCTTCCAAGAAAGACAGTTAATTCTTTTGAGAGGAATGATTTTGCACGGTCGTTATGAACGTATTCGGGGACACCCACAAGACAAAATAGGTCAGTCAAACAGTTAATGACAGTGCTCGAAGTCATATCACGACAAGCATACGCAAACGGAAATCTGCTATACTCATCTACTATCACGAGCAGGTACTTTTTCGGCCCTTCTACCGGTCCTTTAAAATCAAGACTGATCCGTTCCCAAGGCCTTGTAGCTTTAATGAGATGATTTGACTTGGACGGAGTAAAAAAGCGAGGTTTGATTTCCGAGCAAATCCTGCAATCTCGGCAAGTCTTTTTGACGTCCTCCATGGAGAATGGCAAATTCTTTGAACGAACGAAATGGTAGAGTCTTCGAACTCCAGGGTGAGCGAGTGCTTGATGTACGTCTTCTAGAGACATTCCACTATTATAGGCGGAGTAACACACTCTAGACAGAGTATCAGGTCCCACATTTTCTTTTCCAGCACGATGCACTATCTCATATTTAAATGCGCTTAGCTCGAATTTCCATAAAGATAATTTAGTATTTTTAATCTTGCTAGGGTGACTTTTCCTGAAGATGAATGATAGCGCTTTTTGATCAGTGATGAGTCTAAATTGGTTTCGGTGTAGTAAATATCCCCATCTCCGGATAGCTTCAATAATGGCATAGGCTAAGCTTCTTTTTCAATTGCAGTATATTTAGATTCACTTTTAGAGAGTGTTCGCGACATGAATGCAACCGGTCGACCCCTCTGACTAAGAATGGCTGCGATTGCTACCTCGGAGGCATCAGTCTCAACCTGAAAGGGTTCGTCGTCATAAATGCAACAGAGGCAAGCTTTCAGCAAGTCGTTTTTAAGGCGTTTAATACAGTCCAACTCAGCCCCCATTAGCGGAAATTTGCAGTTAGCGTATAGGGGCTTAATCTTGTCGGAGAACGAAGGAATCCATTTAGAATAGTAGGCGAACATCCCTAGACATCGTTTAAGTGACTTGGGGTCATGCGGAACAGGCATCTCTATAAGAGGCTTCAAATGACAAGGATCAGGTCTGATCCTATTATGCGACACCAAGTGGCCCAAGAGTGAGAGCTCGGAAACGGAAAAGAGACACTTTTTCTTGTTCAAAGTAAGAGATGCTGATCTTGAAGCAGCCATGAAAGCCTCGAGTCTCTCGTCATGTTCTTGCTGATTTCGCCCATAAATAGTGACGTCGTCGAGGTAAGCCACGGTACCAGTCAAGTTGTGTTCTTTGATAAAACTGTCGATGAACCTTTGGAAGGCAGCAACGCCATTGGTTACTCCGAAAGGCAATCTCTTGAACTGGTATAAAGCTCCGTCAGCCTCAAAAGCGGTATACGGTCTATCAGAGTAGTTGAGAGGTACTTGATGATACGCCGATTTGAGGTCAATCGTGCTGTACACTACTCCTTTTGCTACCGTATTCACAATGTTTTCAATCTTCGGCAATGGGTAGGCGTCTAAAGGAGTATAGCGGTTTATTGTTCGGGAGTAGTCTATTACTAGACGTTTCTTGTGACGAACATCCTTCGTAACCAAAACCTGAGCTCTCCAAGGAGAAACAGAACTCTCGATAATTCCTTCTTTGAGAAGCTCTGAAATTTGACCTTTAATGAAAGAACGATCCTCGGAGCTGTAATTTCTCGACTTGATAGCAATAGGTCGGACGTTCGGATCAACAAATTTGAAAATATCTGGGCATGTGATGTCCGCAGCAGATACAGCGCAGCGGCGGGACGTAATCGTGCTCCTATCGATCACCAAGCTAGGTAGCCCTCCATTAAATTTAAAGGTCACATGTTTGTGATTCTTGAGGAATTGCAGTCCCAAAATAACATCAGCGCATAAATTGTTCACAACGCCGAATCGGATGTGTTTATATACCCGATCTTTAATCGAAAAGGTGCAGTGCACATACCCGTCAATCTTGGTGGTCAAATCCTTTGAAGCTAAAGTAATTACAGATTTCGGACCCAATTGGGTGATAATAGCAATAATTTCGCAAGATCAGCAGTCATGTAACACTCACATGCACCAGAGTCAATGAGAGCGTCGATCTCTAGTTTCCTTATTTTGATAATTACGGAGGACTCCTTCAAAGATGATGGGATTTCTGTCACTAGCGAAGCGATACCATGACTATCGGTAAAAGCGGAAGCCGTCGTTTCAGTTCTGTCGTACGACCGGCATACCTTTCCGACGTGACCTTTACGACCGCACCGTGGACAAATACTATCTTTCGCCGGACAATGCCGCCGTCCGAATGTATGAGAGCCACCACACCAGTAACAACTCTTAGGCCGTACTCTTCCAGTGGAGCCCGCAGCAGCGAAGTCTAGTCGATCAGTAGGTAGATTGCTATTACAAACTGATTGGATAGGCGGTTTAAAGGAAACGTTGTCCTGTTCTGGAAGCGAATTAACGTGGATTGATTGATACGTTGATGAGAAAGTCTGAGCTCGTTCAAGCGAATCCGCTATTTGAATCGCCTTATCTAGTGTAAGGTCGTCGTGTTCAAGCAAACGAAGACGTATGCCAGAAGAACGCAGTCCGGCAATCAAGGCATCCCGTACGGCTTCTTGAAGATGTTGTTCCGTAGTGACTTGGTTAAACATGCAGTCCCTGGATAGGGAGATTAACTTCCGAGAAAACTCAGTAACCGACTGCCCAATCTCTTGACTAGTTGTAGCCAGTAAGTGTCTTGCGTATATAACAT
Source organism: Botrylloides violaceus (assembly GCA_030412335.1). Taxonomy (NCBI): domain Eukaryota; kingdom Metazoa; phylum Chordata; class Ascidiacea; order Stolidobranchia; family Styelidae; genus Botrylloides; species Botrylloides violaceus. The sequence continues at coordinate 20,188 of JASFYC010000153.1, forward strand.
TAATCTTCTTTTTGTAAAGTTTTTCCAGAGCATCCATAGCTGACTCATACGTAGAGTGATGCTCTATCATAGCGAATACGTTAGGTGAGATATAGCCGTGCAATATACCTAGTTTATCAATAGCTGGAGGTTCCGGGCTATCAGCATCAGGACTTGGTTCGGAAGCGGACGTTGCAGTTGAGGTTCTAAGAGCAACAGCATTCAAGAAATTTAACAGCATCTTTCGCCAATGGTTGAACACTTTCTCCGATTCCGTAGCACTCGGCAACACGTCCAACACAGGTACACGAATGTACTTCTCATGAGAAAAAGCCATTTCAGTTAATAAAATTGTCGTGACCTATAGCAGAAACTAGACGAAGGTTTCCTAGGCTTTTATTAACTGAAATTCCAACGTAACTGAACAGAAGACAAGACCATTATTAATCCTAAGCACGCAATCCGAACAATCGAGGACAACCGTCTCACAGCACATCCGAAACAGAATGAATGAACAAACACACCACAAACACATTACAAAACACAACGCCACCAAGTGACCGAAGTACCGG
>JASFYC010000155.1:0-105664 GCA_030412335.1 Botrylloides violaceus
ATATCCCTAATTCTTTGTCCAAATCTTTAGTAGTGGGGTTGCACTCGTTAGTGTTGCATCTTGCGCTAATGATTTTCAATATTTTTTTCAACAAACAGGATACCACGGCAAAGCGACTTAACCCATCTTTAGCTGGTACTGATGCTGTCACCAACAACATAAGAAAGCCTGAAGTCTCGCCAGGTTCCGATTTCATTTAATCTTACGACATTCAGTCTTCCATCAGCCATTTATGTTACAGAACCACGGCCAGAAAGCCGACTAAGCTCTGATTCATTCGCATCAGATCTGTCTGGAAAATATGTCACTGAGGAGCCTAAACCAATGAATAATAATAGTGGCACTGATCAGGCACTGAAATGTATGAGTGATGTTAAATTAATCGATTAAACAGTTAAATATATATGCAAACTCTATTCCAGCCAGCACTGCATATCAAACAATGTTGAAACAGTATACCGGTACAGATGTGCAACAGTCGCAAGAGGAAAGTGATGATGATGATTTTGAGGACTTATTTTCTGGTGACGAAGCTGAAAAGTATGTGGTTGCTACTCAAAATAAATGAGTACCGATACATTACTAATATTTTTCTCTTCAGTAGATCAGTTGGAAAAAGTTATGATAAATTCGGTGAGCTCCAACCTGCAAATACTTTGCTGTTTGTATTGTAGACATTTGGTTGCATTCTTGGAGACTGCAAATAGGTCTAAACCAAAGCATAAATTCCTTGTCATAATGGCTTCCTCTGCTACTCCAACACTCATAACAACTATTTCTACTTTTACATGTACGCACAACAGTTCCCATGTAAAATTTCAGAGTGTGAAATTTCACAAAAAGTGTTTTCGCTAGAAATGCATTTTTAATTTCTATCATCAGCTGAACAATCAGGAAACGGTGGAATTTCAAAGAGCAATGAACCGGTACATATTCCAACAGAAATGTCAGCTAGGTAACTGTGACATCATGCAGGGCCTGTACATTCGGATCACTGACCCTGTATTTATTTCGCTATGTTCAAGGTTTTCAGCTTCATCAAAAGAAAAGCCTGCATCACACAATCTTCACAAAGGTGTGTTGTGTTGTAAGTAGCTTACAGTGGGAAGTGTGTTTCAACAGTTCTTGACTGTTGCAGCTGAGTGGGACACTGATTCTGATGAGCATGAAGATGGATACTTATCTAATACAGGCGGAAGTTCTCGATGGGATCAGAAGCTTCGGCAATATGACGACGACGATGACTTTTTTGGTTGATCATCAAACATTGCAGAGCAGTTGATTGCAAGAAATTAGTAGAATAACCCAATTTCACATAATGAAGAAGGGGACTCTTAATGTTATTGAATTATTTCCGATAAACCAAAGGTGAATTGAAAATTGGTCTTGCTAATATGTACCATCGTTCGATTTTTATTACTTCAAGCATGTTATTAGTTTTGAGATACATTCGTCGTTCTGAGTTTTGAAGAAGAATGTACTGTACAATTGCACAATGTCTTGATGAATCGCATTGGACTCGACATGCTTCAAGTGTCAAGTTTTGCCACTAAATTCACATTGTCGATCAGCACCAGAAATTCTTTGTTATTTAAATATGCATTTAGGAGATGCGCTATTGTTGCAAATGGCTACTTTTTTTTACGTTATTTAATTCTATTATCTGAAAATTACTGGTAAATATGTTTTCTTAGAATGATATATTAGTTTTTTAGTTATGAAATATGGATGAATTGTTTTGTATCTGGCACTGTAGAAGAGTAGTATGTGCAGTTCCTCCAAAGATATGTCCCCTGTGTCACAAGGCTATTGCTTATGAAGACATTCCACCAGTTGTGTCACTAGAAAATCTGTTCACCAACGGTCATGATCTGCAAGGTGCATTGTCCGTAATTCTAAAGCCAACCAATGGCACATGGACGCTAATGACAAAGAATGAAGATGACATGCACATCGGTGTGTCGGATTGCATGGGTGGGGTGTTGAATTACTTTTTGTCAGGGCCTGTTGTGGATAAACGTGGCTGGGAAAAGTGTATCATAGTCTATAACGTTTCACAAGATGAAGCTAGTATGTGGCGTGATTTATGGATAGAGATTATCAGTGAAATGATTCAAGTGTGGTCAATCACAGGTTACAATGAAACTAGTCACAACTGCTTCGATTTTGTAATCCAGTTTCTGTTGAAATTTAAAAATGAAGTAACGAAGAGGTGTGGAAAATTGACTGACCTGGACTTTTTGACAGACTTCCATGATGTGGAGAGCTTGAAAAATGTTTTTGTGGACAACCTTGTTATCGAAAAAATGAGGACGGTAGCTAATCGTATCAAAGTTGAACAGGATGTTGCACAACATGGTTTTAGTAATCAATAGATAGCTTTATTCAGCAGAAACAACAGCCTGGGACGGCGGGTGATGGCATTTCCTTGTACGCAACCAGAGCCAAATTGGCACCCCAAACAATTTCACGCAAGTCTTATTGGTGGAATTTCTGGATATTGGGATCAGATTCGCATCTAACAAAGACTTTGGTATCAATAGCTACCTTGTTTGATGCCAACATTACAGGGATAGAGTGGAGGTGTGACGCTGCATTAGAAGAGCAGCAGCTCCTGGTCTTAACTATAAGGACAAAAGAATTTTGGAGCCGACAGATGAATGGCTACCCTGGTACAGTCACATGTTTGACATTTGTATAACCTAAATGCTGAAAGTACTAGCTTTGAGTATGGGATTGCTTATGATTTTAATGTGCCGCTAATGTTTCAATAATATTATATATATATATTGTTATTTCATTGATCTATGCATGTAGTGCTATGTATGTTTTGTTTTATAACAGTGTCAATTGCTGTCTGAACTCCTGTGAGTAGAATGTGGCAAAAGACTGTACGTAACACTGATCCATAAATGTATATTTATATTTCAATTCAATTGATGTCACAACTGCTTGAGAGATTGTTCTCTAGTGTAGCAGATATACAAAGCATAATAGTAGCTAGCTTAGACAAACACTGTTGGATATTATATGTTTATGCAAACTGTAAGAGATCTGTCGAAATTGCCTATTGGCAAAATCTCCAGATCCACACTGGATGATGATGGGCACTGCACTAGAGTATATTTTTCGAAACGATTAAATTAGTTAATAGCTTGACGCCAGCAGACGTTGTTCTCATCTTGCCACTGCAAGTTACAGTTTCGATGACATAGGCATTCCACAACTGGTTGAGAGTTTCAATTCTTTTTCGGAGGTTTTGGACGTGCCTTTATGTCTTTACATCTTGGGATGTGTCTTTCAGCAACAGCCGGATTAAATCGTCTTTGACAATACCGACACTTAACATAGTCTGGGTTTTCAGATGGAGGTGGTGGTGGAAGGTCGGATATTTTGCCTCCTTTTGCAATATGATGAGATATTTGTTTTGCACTTTGAATTGCATTTATGAAGTCCTCATGTTTTCTTCTCCAATCGGATTTCCTCACCGGCTGAAAATATAAAATCTTAGTTTAAAATATGTGAGTAGGCCTACAAGGTACATAGGCCCTTAATTACACCCATAACATATTGACCGTGTGTCACCCGTCGTTCTCAGCAAGGCTATGGTGGAATACAGTAGGGTCATATAAGCAATACCGATAACGAGAATCATTCGGACTAGTCTGGTAGGTTTAGGTAGTGAAAACAAATTCATCTGTGCCTATTCTCTATATAAAATTTCAGATAATGATTCACTTACAGGTGTTTGTGTTCTTTTGAAAGCTTTTCTTCTTATAAACTTTTCAGCATCAGTGCCTTGTGTTCTTGCCTTTGTCATATCGTATACCTTTCGCCTTTTCCCTTGATTTTTCGCACAAATTTTGCTGTGCATTGCAAGTCGATTTTCAGCAAACTTTCTGCCGCAGATATTGCAAGACACTAGATTCAGCACTACATTCTTTTCCTCTTCTCTAATACTGTCAACAGGATAGGCTGATGTGTCGTCATATCCAGTCGGAGACAAGTCGAAATGCATAGCACTTTGACCGCCATTGACTGTTTTCCTAGTAGACTTATTATTATGTGGCAATTTATTTTTGGTAGACTTCTTTACCTTGTGGCTTTTATCATTTTGAGGGGTACCATCTCCTCTGCTACTTCCTTGACTCGCATCTCGTCGCACTAACACTGGTTTCTTTTGGAATGCAAGTCGTTCTTCATCATCATATGCTGCGTATTGCGCGTTGTCATGCTGCGATCTTTTTGATGATACCTTTACTGGTTTGGATATTGGTGCATATGAACTGGGGAGTTGAAAGTCTTGATAAGACCCGGCTTGTTCATCAGGAAAATTATCACTACTAGATGGTGAATGCAGTACATTATCACGCTCTTGTATCCTACGTAAGTCCATTTGTTTTTTCATGATTTCTTGTTCCAACTCAGCGATTCTTGATGTTTTTCCAATTGCCTGACGCAGGATCTCCTTTTTCCTCGTTACTGCGGCCGCATCTCTGTGTATTTCTGGTGATTTTGACAGAACTGTTGATGCAACTTTCTTTCTTGGTCTGCTGAATGATTTTTGTGCTTGTCGATTAATGGAGGCATGGTAATCATTTTCATTGAAGTTACCGTTATTAAACTCATCTTGCTTAGCATGGTGCCGTTGAAGTCTTGTGAAACGTTCATTGTCTTGTTCCCGTTGCCATTTCTCAAAATCCGTCAATTTTCTTTTTGCATACAATCTAGTACTGTCATCAATATCTTCTACATTGTTTTCCGACGGAGTCGTAGCCGGATACGGTTGTTTTCTTTGCCGTAGTCTTCTCTCTCTCAAGAGACGGAGGTGCTGAGTGTTTGGTGGAGATGACCGGTTGTTTTCATTTCCACCGTTAACTTGACCGGTGTTGTAATGATTTTCGTCTCGTTGGCGTCTAATATGATCGTTTTGTGGAGGTTGAAACTGTCTCGGATCAGAATTAGAAAACATCTTTTCTTCTTCGGTAATTGAATGATAGCTGCTGGATTTCTTAATACTATTTATAGGCGGAAGCTTCTGCGGCCGGCGAACATGTGTTTCCTGAGCCTCCGCAGCTGATACAACCATCCGCTTCTTATACAGATTTGAATAGCTGGTTCCAGTAGAACTTTTCCCATCACTCAAGCCATTACTCATATACCTGGTTTCAGGATAGTTTCGTTTACCAGAATATTTCCTAACTTTTGCTAATGCTTCATCATGTCGTCTTTCATACATGCTGGACATCTTTTTTTCTTTCTCTATGAGCAATTTTTCTTGATATTCGATCTGCAACCTCTCAAGAGGTGATAGATGGTCCAAATGTGAATGTGTTCCATTATGATTGTGATTGGTATGAGTAGTTTTACGTATTGGTATTCGGCTCATCGGTTGAATTTGATATACTCCGCCAGCTGAAGCCATCGGCAAGCACAACCAGGAAATAGCGAATTGCAGCTAGATTTGCGTCTTGTACGCGCCAACCGATTGTCCGTATGAACTGTAGCTGTATGAACGCAAATGTGACGCCAACTTAACCTATGTCAGAGGAATGGCGACGGTTCATTTCCAAATACAAAAATCTGCGAAACGTGCTCCGTCTCCGTCCGCAAATTTACATTACAACGACCAAGTTTTTGTTGCTAAGAAACAACATGATTATCAAAGCATGACGAACGTCAAACCACCGAGGAAGAAGGAGATGCAAGACGATAACGGTCACGCTACTAAGCCGAGACGTACGGAGAGATTTCCCACAGACTAAACTTTCAGCTGGATTTTACCCAAGTGTAAACCCTGCGAAGACTCCAAATATCGGCTTCTAGTCACAACTCACAAGCCATGTTAACCAAACTGTGTCCCTGCTGAAAGCCAAAGCAATGTGATGTACGTGCGTGGCCGATGCGAGAAGTGTAGATTAGGTGGTTAGGAGTGAGTGTATGTCCTGCACGTGCAGTGCATAAAAATTTTGCCATACCATTTGCATAAAAAGAATTGAATTATTACAAAATGAACATTTCATGGCAAAGGGAACATTAAATATGCATACAAAATCTTCATAAATACATCCTATTTTTTACTCCTCTTGGACAAAACTTGTTGACTCTCATGAACACAATCATTCACCACTGACAATCAGCTTTGAAACATATGATTGCAAGCGTGAACCTAGTAGGAGTTAAAAAGAGCATGATAAAGTCAAGCAATATATGAATTGACTTGTCATGTAGACAATGAATATAACCATAATTTCTCTAAGATCAGTGCACAAAATGCACGAGTTATGGTATTCATGATTCATCAACCAGTAACACAATAACAGCAATGAAAAGTCCACCTCTTACCTCTAACATAACATACTGTTGCAAAGTATCAGGCTATTCAGATATACAAAAACACCTTAGCATGCTTCATTTATGTCGGAAAAATAGTCGTTAGTAGGCTTCCAGGTAGTAAAAGCTAAATGACAGCTTCGTTCATTAAGTCATCATCAATGGAGAGCGGACTGCCCATAGGTACTGGGCTCATCCCAGGAGGCGTCAGATGACTTCTGGCCGTAATGGCTCGTTTCGCTGAAAGCATCATCCCTCCACCTGCTTTCTGGGCAGACGGGGGAGGGGACATCGGAGTCGCAAGCGTGGCACGTTCGGGTGATTGACGCTCATTTGCTTTCGATCCAGGTATGAAATCTGGTTGTTGCTCATCTCTCAATAAAGCGGGATCATCAATCATCAAAAGTCTTCCGTCTGGACTTTGGGGACTATTTGTAGGAATAGGTGTCGATATCCGTGAATGTGTTGGGCTTGGGCGAATAGGACCTGCAAATGATTGAATATTTTATAAGCAAAAAATATCTATTATACAATTTTGAAGCATTAAAATATATGTCTCAAGTTGTTTCACTGTGGAAAGGGCAATGCTCAGTTCACTGACAGTTGGTGTAATCAGTGGCATGCTGCACCCGAAAATAACCTGGCATAGGCATAGACAGTAGGCATGAAGAATGTAATTATATAGTACCTGAAAAGGGAAAAACGGCAGACATCAATTGGTGTTTCTTCTGTTTGCTATCAATATTACACTTAGTAAGCAACACAAAATGGCACAAAATTTTGAAAAGCATGTGTAATATTAAAAGGACCGTGAGACTGAAAATGGTAGGAATCATTTTTCTCATTGTAAATGTCAGTTGGAATAAATACCTTTGAACTTGTCTTCGATCCTCGTTAAAGGGGAAGTGGTCCTTTTGGGTGTTGGTGAAATGGAAGGAGCGATGAAAAGTTGATCGGTAGGTGTCCCAGCGTGCTTTCTAGAAGCATTTAGCATTGCAGCAGTCGGTGACGTTGACATCGGTTTCATGATTGGTACGATAGGTCCGTCAATAGAAGAGGCAGAATTTGGCCGAGACGGTAGACCTGTCACTAATACGAGATACACAAATTCATTACTAGCATAGCAAAGAAGACTTGATAGAAAACGCAATATGCAATTAGATTGGATACTATTTCGACCAAATGTCTTAAATTACGGAAGACTGTGGTCAAGGAATGGCAGATTCATGGTGCATTGTTTATTAACTGCAATAAAATTTTGCACAAATGCAGGAATGTAATAAGTCATGAATGCACTTCAGCTGAAAACCACAAAATGACAACCTCAGTAAAATTGTCTTTTTCAACTTACCAGAAGTTGAAGTCCGTAACGGGGATTTCTTAACAGTAGCATTTGGGATTCCACCAGGAGTTATTTTTATAGCAGCATTTCTATTCAACGTATCTGAAAAGGTCCGTATCATACCATGAGACGGTGACTTGCCCGGAATAGGATTGATTGGAGTGTTTGTAGAGGTAGGAGTTAAGCTGCGTGGGGTTGCTCTGATAGCCTTTCCTGCAATGAGAAAACGGATCAAGTTTGACTTATCATATTCCTAAAGGCAGAACATGTCCAGGCAAATCAACGGAATGAGTGGCGTCAAAGACATAGATTCTGGTTGGATTCGGATCCCAACTGCTAAGCAAGATAGGATCGGATCAAGGAATTTTTTAATTTGTTCATCCCTAGTAAATAATACAATAGAAATGTATTGACAGTGATAGCATAGCTTCTGAAAGGATCAACTGAGGCTTGATAAACATATCGATTTGTTCAAATCAGATCTACGCCGACAGAAATTTCAAACCTGCAGCCGGCTTCACTAGTGCATTCTGCAGTGGCACCATCCTTTTGCTTTGAGCGGCAGCAGCTTCCGTTATGTTTCTCAACACCTGATGCATTACTGAGCTGTCTGTGTTCGTTCCGATAATTTCATTAGGTGGACGGCCACTTTTCATTGCTGTAGCTTGACCGAAACTTGTTTGCTTCGGCATGCCAGCTGCATTAGGAGACATTTTTGGAATTGAGATTTTAGCCGTTTTATGGCCAATCAATTTTGCAACTTTATCGTCGGCAGGAGATTTGACAGATTTACCAACATAGCCTCCATGAGCCATCTTTTGATGTGGTAACTGAGTTTTTGATTTAGGTTGCAAACTTCCACTGGCTTCCTTTTCGCCACCGAGCTTGTTGCTTCCTAAAATAATTTGAAGGTGAAAACTGAATATTTCAAAGCAGACTTCTGAGGAGGCGCCTGGGTTTTCGACTACCAAACATGAGAATTGAAAGAACTTGACACCAATGAAATATCATATCACGATCTGTGGTGAAATTGCTCGCGACGCGCGCTTTGTTAAGTGCCCATACCCGCCACCAATTCTAGTCCTATCTCCTTTGCGAAGGCGATTTATTATTCCTCAGTGGCACCGCTACAATCCTGCTAGTATCTGTATTTGAACTTCCAGATGTTTCATTTCCTGTTTATAACATAGCAGTGTGCAATAGTTCTATTGCGGCGCCACATAGTCTGGCAGGAACGGTGCAGCATCGGGATCAAACGGTCTAGAGATTGCAGGCTTGCCCCACAAACGGGAGATGTTGATTAAAATCTTGTGACTAGGAAAATGGGCTTGAAATGAACAAGGGTATCGATGATACGAAAGCAGCTTATTCTTTGCCGAATGACGCTCACACATTGATCGGTACGTAAACGTAACTACTAATGACCATTAATTGCCGGATTCGTGGCAGCACCTGACTGTGAGTCCCTAATACGTTGTTTCATCGAGTGATTTGATCGCGGTGGCGAACAGCCGCGATTATTGAAAGCTGGTGGATGCTCCATAAACAGAATTATGACGTCATATAGTAGGCTTTGGCTTCGCTGCCTACCCGGCCAATCTGCGAAGTCGGCGCCTATGTTTCAAAGCAGGACTCCACATCTCCGGCTAAAAATTTTGAGAGTCGACTGAATCAAATGACAAAGGCAGAACACTGACCAGGAGGGGGTGAAGTTGAGCCAAGACCGGCTTCAGGCATTTTTGAATGTAGTTTATCGACAACATCTATGAGTGAAGTTTTCCTTTTCCTTGCAGCTGGCATTCCAGTAGGCGCACGTGGGACAGGAAGGACCTGAAAGTATACGAAAATGGAATTGTGCTTGAAACTTTGGATATGAATCAGTGACCCAGTGCACAGCATGAAACAACACTGGTAAGGAATGGACATCACCAAGATTGCCACATTGAAAGCTAAATTTCATTTGCGATATTGACCATTTACACATGGTTCTGTAAATAGTATTATTCCATCCCAGAAGCAAACCTTTTGATGCACATCTGCATGTTCAAGTTCAGTTGCTCACCTTTCCAAGTTGAGATCCCGTGTTGAGTTTGTCCAATGCAGCAGCACTAACAGCCATGGCTTGACCGGAAAAGGACTGTTTTGCCACTAACGGCTTTCCAACGCCTGTTAAATCAAATGAAAAGTTTACAATCCAAATGCAGGCCTGCACACATGCACAGGTTTCAGCAATTGAAAAGAGAAATATATATTGTGAACGTGTGAAGTATTGAGTTTTGAGTGGAGATCACATACATATAAAGTCTCCTAGAAATACATATTTAAATTTAGGCTTGTGAAAGCAACCAATCCAGAGTCATTATTGTGTCACTGGGATGTGACTAGAACACTTGAAAAATCGAGCGGTGGGTACAATTATCATAAACCTATGCTCACAAACGCCATGCTTTCATTGGCAGTGTTTATGATAAATAGGTACTGTGATTGTTGCACAAGTCATAGTTTGAATTGGTGAAAACTCATTTCATTGTGCAAAATCAAACTGCCATATGTCTAAGTACCACAAAAATACCTTTTTTGTCTTTCATCTCTTTCCTTTTCTGAAACTCCTGCTGCGATTGCAAGTATTTCCCCAAGGTACCATCAAAGTTAGGAGCAGGATTTCGAGAGGCCGAGCCAGGATTGCTTCCATTTGCTATATTTTCTGAATACATTATCACGTCAGGATTGACAAAACGAAGCTTGCATTCACTTCACGTACTTTGTGTTTGAATTTGACCTGCTTGAGACTTGGTTTTCAATGTTGACGATATCGGTGTTCCGGTCGAAGAAAATTGTATGTTAAGCATAATAGGAGGTAAGGTATTGGAATCATCTTGTGTACTTGCAGACTCTACTTTTCTCTTTTTACCTGGTAGTAGTAGTATTATCGAAATTATTTCTTCGCAACGTTAAAGAACTATAATGCATTGATGTTTGATTCACATCAGGGACTTTTCCCTACAACTTGATGGCTTCAATACTCGATTGCAGGAAAACCATTAGACTGCGTGCTTCTTCAACACCTGATAAACGATAAGGTAAGCTAGGCAAAAGCACGAGGTCTGTGGCCTTTGGGTTCTGTTGAGCCTTAATACAGCAATTTGTACATGAAATGGTCTCACATAAAACAAAGGTGGAAGTACTGGAAGACAAAACCTAGATGATTCCAAAACATTGTGAAAACAGTTCTTGATAGGCTCATGTACAATCATTTGGCCTGGTGCCCTTATATGAGGTGTGTGACGATTTTAATTGAGTCAATCATGAACTGATGCTGCATTGTAGAAATGTAGATACAAACTTGAAGCATCTTTTACGGACGGTGGTCGTCCTCGTTTTTTCCCGGTCGGTTTGTTATCATCAGTCTTGTTGGAATTTCTCCGCTTCACCGTCTTTTCAGATTTCATTTCTATAGCTTTCATCTTGTGTAAAATAACAGAATTTCAGCAAGTGCTGCGGGAACAAATCGACCAAGACCAACCTGTTGATTTGACTGTATGACTTTATCCATTGCACTTGGTTTTCCATCTAATTTTTCAATAACCGTGGACGCCAAAGTGGCCATTTTCTTTGATGAGAAATCAAACGACGACGTGGTAGACAAGGTTACGGGAGTTGTTGGAGTGGCGATGAAACTTGAGTTAATCCCTGAAAAATGCTGAATTGCCAAAATAGAAATTGTTGGAATGGACAACCAAATCCATGAACTAAGCTTGGATTTGGCCCGGTTTTCAGGCAACCCTCCAAGACCCTCAAATAAGGTAATAACACTGGCACTGTATACTGTATTATACAATAAACCTCTTGGAAGATTCTTAGATGACGACAACATAGGCAGTAACATGTTAAAATCCTATCATAAAATTCACTTATACCTGAACCAGACATCTGTCTTTGAAAGTACGAAGTGTCTGGCTTTGACGAATACGAGTCGCTTGTCAATGCTTCAAAAAGCTTAGGCTTGGTCTTGGCATATTCTTTCAATGTTTCATCCTTGTCTGTTCAAAACACAAGCACATATGTTGGCATCGCAATTTTTCTTATGGGAACTAAAATGCACTGACCGTATGAATTACTTGGGAACATGGACGGTCTTCGACCTGATTGTGAGCTGCTTTCAGACATAATAATGTTGGAAGGATTTCTAAGAATAACACTGAACTATCACTCAAATACACATTTGTATTGCTAGGATGAAATTTTTACTTGTTGTCGTCAAACGAAAATGGATCAGTGTCTTGTTCTAATCCACTTCCCAAATTAGACCCTGCTTGAGCACCAGGAGACGGCAAAGTAACTGGTGACCGGAAAAAATCACCACCATGGATATCATACGATTTGACTCGTGAACTCTGAAATATATTTCACAGAGATGGCTACATCACACATAAAAGGTTATTCAATTAAAAACTACTTACTCGCTGTGCATTCGCATCATACATCGGAGATCCAAGACCGACCTATCAAATATTATGAACTTGATTATCAAACAATTTCATGCTATTAACGGACAATGTTTTTAAAAAAAGTTGTAGGTGACCGGCAGTCAAACATGATAGTTCGAATAAAAAATATCAATGACAAAAGATTTTTGCCTTGTAGTCGATGCCCACCTATATTGATAGTATTGACATAGTACAAATATAGAATTTTGACCCGTTGCGATTTCCCAGTCTCGCTTCCTTTGTCACACTTACTCAGATGGTAAACAAATATTTATGGTCACTCATTTTTTGACTAGGTAAGTAACATTGACATAAAATGCCATGCAAATAACCACAAGTTGTGGCAGCGATATCCATGGACAATTGCTTAAAACAAGACATGAGCACAGACCAAAGAATGAAGCTACACCAGGATCCCGTAGCTTCGGGTTTGGAAAATCTGAAATAGTGACAATACCAACAACATTGGCAGCTTTGAGTGGGTAAGACTACAGACAAAAATATTTTTCACATTCATCATCATATTTTGACCGTAAGTCACATTTAACTTGACATCACTGATTCACCTACCATTGCTTCAGGTGTCTTTAAATTTCTAGGCCCCGGCGAAGTGATGGATCTTCCACTTCTGATACTATTGACAGACGCACTCCTACAAAATACATAAAAAGCTAAAATCAACTATTACACCGTTCTGAAGGAACTCTTACCTGGTGAGAAGATTGAGGCTACCAGAACTATCTGATACGTTTTTTGTTAATAAGGAATGTGACGGTTGGTGCAATGACACATTGGAACTTGGAGACATAGATTCGGTTCTTCGTAATGGCGTCATTCCTTTAATGGAAAATTACCAACGGTTTGACATATATTAGTAAACACTAATTTACAATTATCCTACCTGGCCTGTTACTCATATTGAAGATATCCATGTCTGACTCTACACTTGGTTGCTAAAACACAATGATGGTATACCAGTACTGCAATTTATGAGGTTCAATGAATCACATTAGAAAATTTTTCATCTGTACGTATTTTCAAATAAACACAATGCAATACAGTAGTAGTACATGAATGAATAACCAATTTTGATTAAGTGCAATCTCAAGCTGATATCTAACATATGTTCTATCGACCGGTATCTATCTTCAACCGCAAGGTCAAAGACATTACAATTTTCTCACTACATAGCTTACTCTGTGTATTGGTATCTATAATGTTGACATTCCCGACGATTTACTCTGTGAAGGCTTGGACAGACAGATTCTAGTTACATAAATGATTGATCATTTGCCATATGACATATTATACTTTTGCTAAACCACACTCGGCACATATCAAGCTATGGAATACTATGACAACCAGGTACACGCAGGGAACGGTTTCGCTACAAATTTTCCTGTCATCAAGGGTATATGAAAAGGATGTGATATGAGTTAGTACACTTACAGATTCATACTGCGGTGTATCCATGGTTGGATAATCATGACTTTCAATGGAATGCGATTTCTGACGACTGGCTCGGCGACCTATTAAAATGTAAATATTTTTAAGTGAGGTCACAGCACAAATCACAAAAACTACTTACTACCTCTGTTTGATCCTGGCATTATACCTGGTGATATCATTCCCGGAGACATGATACCAAAAGGGTTTGTAGGAGTTACCGGACCCGATACATCATCCATACTATTCATCGGAGATCTTTGCGATGAATACGGCGAGTGTGGAATGTGTGCCGGAGACATTGTCGGAAGTGGATTTGTCACAAATTGGTTTTGCAGAGTGGTGTTGGGATAACTTGGTGGCGGTGGCATGGTCTGGGACGAGGAGTTCAGAGTTGAGTCTATATTCGGAAAGTTTGAAGCAGTGGGCATGAATTGAAACGAACTATTCGAAGTTGAATTCATGTGTGATTGATTTCCAAGCATTCCAATAGGCTGGCTCATTTGGGTATCGTGCTTCTCTGTCCTCAGTTCCTCCAAATTTTCTTTCAACAGATTCAGCAACATTGGGTTGCTCTGAAATAAGAATTTTTACAAGGAAATAGCGATACCAAAGGGTCGTTCTTTCCTGTAAGTAAACTAAACAAGTCCTGCCTAACAATACTTTGATGCTCTGATAGAACGGATTCCATCTAGGTTCTGAGTTAGTAGTGCATAAATAAGAGATTCTAATACCCATATTTTAAACCAACAAGCAGTGTATGTTAACCATACTTCTACTTACCCTTTGTGGATGTTCTTGCTCAGGCGGTTCTTTTTTCAGCAGATTGGTTAACATGGGATTTTCCCTTGCTTTTTTTGGAAAATTGGTTGCAGGAGGATCAACTGAAAGCATTGAAACAGATTATTAGACATGCATTTTTTTATTTAATGTAACAGTTAGCCTAGCCATCTTTTCTTGTAAACTTCATACAAACAAGACAGGTTTACATGTTTAAACAGTAAAACTATACTAAATTCAAATGAATGGCAAATGTTTTGCAGCTTATGATGGGAAGCAAACTTGCAATCGTTCTCACCTGTTGTTGGATGAAATGTTACACCACTCATGGAAGCCACCCCACTAGACGTTGCAGGAGCGGAATCCTTCTGTCCATATGGGTGATGCATTTGATGCGGAAAACGGGGCGGCACAGGTGTCAAAATTGTAGGATGGAGAGGAGGGAACAATGTTGGAGGTCTGGTTCTCGGAATTTCCTGCTCTCTTCTGGGATTGCTCATACTTTGCTCAATAAGTTTTCTAAATCAAAATCAAAGTAATTAATTGGTTACGACACACATACATGATATGTCACTATAGGCTTAAGATTTATTCGACACCAAAAAATAGTGTCAAGATTTACTCATAACAAAAGGCTTTCACTACTTTACCCACCTCATCGTGATGGGGAGCGATGAACATTTATTGAGAGTTTTTATGACAATTTCGTCATTGCATAACGGAGAATCACCCCGACCGGTGAAGATTTTGCAAGCAGGGAATCCAGTGTGATCCAATCTGATCTCCACTAAAAGCATGCAAAGAATGTAATAAATAGAGTTGAGGTATCATTAAAATAAATGATAAAATTAACACAAAAGCAGCAGCAATTTTATGCTAATTAGTCGGGATTTAACAATAGTACAATGTAAGTAGCTTACAAAATGCTGTCCCCTTTGAGGATGGATGCTCCATAGTAATGTTGACCTTGTCAATTTCATCGTCACAGCACACTTCAAAGAACCATTCTCTCCCTTTCTTTGCGCCTGAAACAGCATCAGCATCACAGTCAGGTTCACTTCCATGCACAAATGCACATGATATCACTATAACAGTGTACTGGTGAATTGTGAATCTCTCCGGCTTGAAGAACTCAGAAGATGTAATCCCACAAAAACTCACCGGTGAACTTTCTAATGCAACTTGAGATGGCCGTGTTTAAATGAGCTTGTTTTCTTAAATGTTTTAGTATGATGCAAACGTGTGCGGGATGAGAAAAGTGGACTTTGCTAATGAGAGCAGCTTTCATTTTTAATGGAGCAAGATGATAAACATAAACATCTTCTCCCATTCTGACCTAATAATAGAATAGGATTAAATATTCTCCCTACACTGAAAAAATTTCAATGTAAACAAACTTTGAAGGTGTCTTTTTCTGCTCCGAGTAACTCCAGATAATTAGTGGTTTTGCTTTCAACAGAAACAGGGTTGAATCCTATAAATAAAACATGATGACAACCACGCAGTCAATGATGCAGGTCTTGCCACTTTCTCTGTCTCTCTCTCCAGTAATTCTACCAAATTGCAAAAGAATAGAGAAATTTACCAATGCCTTTGCAAATATCATTCGCAACCTTTTGTAAGACTGGCACTGCTGGTTTCAAGTGGAGAACGAAACATGATTGAATATTGGTAGAGTTATGATGGCTGACATCCATGAATCTTGGCATCCTGCCAAATATGTCACCAAAAATGAATATATATATACAACAGTCAGTCTACAATAATTCATTAGGCTACATGTCTGGCTGAAACACAAACAAGACTTCACTAACATACCCCGAGTTGTCGACAGGATGCTTGTTCGTAATTAAAGGTGAAATTGGTAAACTGCAAAGT
Source organism: Botrylloides violaceus (assembly GCA_030412335.1). Lineage (NCBI taxonomy): Eukaryota > Metazoa > Chordata > Ascidiacea > Stolidobranchia > Styelidae > Botrylloides > Botrylloides violaceus. The sequence continues at coordinate 16,267 of JASFYC010000155.1, forward strand.
GTATTCCTTTGTTCAATGCTAATTTCTGCATGAAGCCCAATATCCCTTGGAACTATCGGAATATAATACTTTGTTTCAAACCACACAATCTCTATGTCAAAAATATGATTTGATTCACCTTTATCTTTCAAAGTAATCTTATTGCTTGTTGATGTGTCAATAAGGTCATACGGTGAAACATAGTATGCTAAGTGAGGCCGTTCACCAGCTAGTCGAGGTGTGAGAAAACCTACTGTCCCTTGCATTGTGATATCCAAGGTGGAAGAGTCTGCATGTGTATCCCTGTCAAAATTAAAGAAAGTGATTCCATCTAAATATTTTTATAAAGGGGAACCTACAATTTTATATCGAAGATAGATAGGCACAAAAATATCAGTAGGCATACACCGAGATACCATTCAACACCCAATTATTTACTGGTATGTCACGAAATGAAATCATGAGTAAATATCAGGGCGTAGCAGAAAACTGTTGGCGCATAATTGCAAGCTGTTGGAACTGAACGGATGCCTTACCTGTACATCTGGCTCATCTTGACAATGTCAGTCTCTAACGATTGCAATGCAAGAAAGAACCTTGTCTTGCTTTGTCTGTTGCCAGAAATTGAATACATTTCCAGCAAACCTTGTAAATGATTCGACAATTCCAAGAACTTGCCGGCCCTGTAAAAATTTATGCATTCTAACATACCGTATATAAGGCACAATTGCTTAGGATAATACATATATTATTAGTGGTTCACAAAGCAGCGAACAAAGAAAATTACAGATTAGGAATAGTAAGAGGGATAGGATAGGCCTCCTAGTCCTGTTGTTAATAGGGTAAAATTACCTGATTATGTTTGCCAAATGTGGACATGATCTATAATCTTCTTTGTGCTTGATGCTAACATCTAAAACGGTTGGACTGTGATCGGGCAAATTAGGAGTTCCCAGGACAATTTTGACGCTGAAAGTGTCAGACACAAGCTGGCATCTTGTTTCTGGAGACGCAGAACTAGGGATCTCAAATCGAAACCTGCAAATGGAAATATACAATGTCAAACTCCCCAGTAGTACACTAGTAATAGATTTAACGTCCAGTTCAGTTTATTTGGATGTACCAGTACTTCGCAAGCTTTCGGAAGTTACTGTACTGCGATGCCATTGACAGAAAGAGAAGAATAAATCCTATTATGTAAAATCATAACCACCTGATACCATGTACCAGACATTCAAGTGCAAGTAGTTAACACAGAGACGCAAGAGATTCAGATTAATAAATTCAATATATTATATGCTATTTTTCGCAAAAAAAATCTTCAAATCTAGATAGGTTCATGTGGTACTGGTACGTAACCTATTATAGTGCATTGACTGTGCAATGGCAGGAGCCCCGCTTTAGCTTCTACTGTATATATGTGATCAATAAATAAACTTGTCTGCTGCCTCTGTCTCACTTGATATGATATCAGAAAAGGGATTACACATTTCAATACTGTACCCGTTAGTTCTTGAAACTGATCTCAGCCGTTCAATAATATCTCGAAGAGTGCGTATATTACTCATGTTTAGAAGAACTTTGTCCACACATGAACGCAGATTATTGCACGATCTCTGCTCAGTCGAAATCTAAAATCACCGTATATCAGTTTGGCAAGTATGTGCAGATATTAGGATGTGTGACAAGCAATCACCATTTTGTACGCAACTTCCACACTTTCCATACTAGCACGAAGATAACGATACTCACCGCACGAAGAAGTCCAACAACTTCATTTATGCTCTTGACTGCAGGTGGATTTCGTCTAATATGCTCCATCAAAGCTTCGGAATCAATTTTACCGGAAGGAGATAGTGATTGATTAGAAATTGTATCCATGATAGGTTCGAATATATTCAATCCAGCAATATCAAAATCAAACTGTTAGTTAGACGATATTATTAATGACATCTAAATGGTAAACAAAATGTCAACGCCACAGACGGACAAGGGAAAGCATAAATCATAATAGCAAAGACCAAAGACCAGCAAGTCGTCTATGCAGTGCTGCCACTTACTCGATATTACTGGTTGTACATGGGGAGCACTACGGTTACGGATCAGTAGGTCCCGATATATATACAGTAGCTCTGTGATATTGGCATGACTTCTTTATCCTTTATGCTCTGGATCCCAGACTTGCTAAATTGCGTGTACCATTTATTTTGCAGATGCGTCTATATGACCAATACACAAACATAGGCAACTTCTAGTGACTTTAGATCCTGTTGGCGGGATGGGATGGACCTTAAAATCGAATATTCAGATCGATCCAGACATTGGCTTATACGATCTCATCCGAATCGCTATAGATATCAGCTATCCAGTGATTCGAATCATCTCTCCAGAAGAGAAGCTCTTTCCTTTTTGCTTTCCCTTTGATTCGATAGACTCGAGGTTCTACTAATCGCTAACGGAATAAAGGCCGACATGGGAGACACCCACGACCGCAGGCCCAACCCAACCCAGCCTAAATTTTGCCTGGCGCATTTCGCTGAGTCGCTCGCTACGATGCATTTTATAGCCTTATATAAGTTAAATTTTAGGATGTGCTACCTCAACCGTTAGGCTTACGTTACAATAGCCATCGCCGAAAACATGGGGTTTGTCGGCCAGGACGCCAGATATCGGTGTTTATTCGGTGATATATATAGGCTTATGTAGGCACTCTTATGTAGGCCTACTGGCCACAATTTATATAGATATCGGTTGGAAATGTCGGCTGCAGTTGATGGCGGTCAAGCCCTATCTTCACTCGCTCTACGAAGAGTTACACCGTCGATACCAACGAGTAATGCAGTCTATTTTTATTTATCGATCTACATTGGGAAATTCAAACTGCCGAGAAACAAAGCAATATTTCATTTTAATCAATTTTCAGAACATCTGCTGCATTTAGTATCCTGTAAGTAATCATAGCTAATTGCTTTTCCGCCGTCTTCTTGTCTTCCTCGGATGCTGGATTCGCAGAGAGCGCAGCCGTTATGCTTGCAAAGGATCCATAGTCTGTGCCGTAGTTTGATCCGGAAATATGCCTGAAGGATTTGACAGTGGATGAGAGCGGGAACATTATTCCATCGGCCAATATATGGTGACGGTGTTGGCTTGAACTCTTGAATAATAACTCAATGTGAGAAACCACGGTAGTTGACTCACTTGTAATTCATTTGCCCAGGGAGACCGAGAGGTTCAATAAATGATTTTTCAAACTTCCGCAATCTGTAATTTACTGCAGCAATATCCAATAAGCTGCCGAATGAAAAAAAATAACATGATACAGTTACTACATTGTTTTATATGGTAAAGGCCCCTCGACAGTTTGAATATGCGTGGTCACTTGTTCCCACCTGATGCTTCCAACGGAATGCGAGTGAAGTTGTTCGACGCTTGGGAAAAAATTAATACCGTCGTTTTTGAAAGGATTGGGTAGGAGTGACAACTGACAACCACAGTTAGAATCATTGTGCCTCACTTTTATTTTACGCGAGAGGTCAAGGTTCGAATCTTGGTCAGTATAGCCATGGCCTATACTTTACAGGCATGGTATAGCCTACTTCTATTCCTCAGGCAGCGTCGCCCAATGACGGCGATAAAGGCACACGGTAATAACATTCAACTGTAGAGCATTGTACATAATGAGTTGCAGAAGAAGTTTGTATCGTACTTTTGCCTGTCAAGTTCGGAATTTATGTAGTCAGTCAATTCCATGGCGCTCGTCGTGAGTGCATCACTTGCTTCCCGCAAATAATCTGTTACAAAGAATTCGTCATTATATAGATCATAGCTGACAGTAAGCCAAGCAGTCGCGCGACTATACATCAAGGAACATGCTTATGAATTAATTAAACATACCTGCATAACTAGCATAAGACCTATATATCCTTAAATACCACATATATATGTCATTGCCTGCTGTCTCACCAACCCCCCGCACATCATCTTCCAATCTACAGAACCAACAGCAATATACTATACTGGTCGGCAGAAATACTGTAGAGTGTGAAAAGCTTACCTAGCCCTTTTGGTAGGAGTGTTCCGTATTTGTTTATAGTTGTCGTAACCTGAGACGCAATATAATTTGCCATCGCACCGAGGTCGAATGGTATAATTAGCGAGTCCGCAAGTCTGATCATAATTGCACCGGATACTTTACATACGGTCGAATGCGCAACAAATCCCGGATCCAAATATCTGAAGCATTACATAATATGTCTATAACACATACGCAATACGCACACGTAGCCTAATATGGACGGATATAACGATAATTGTAAGACAGTTGACTTATATGAAACATCGAAATATCCCCGTTTAAAACACGCGTTTTTCATACTTTCACGGGAAAACTCTATACACTGCCCGCCTTTCTATAAATTACGATTTTTAAAGCTCTACCTTTCCATGTAGTCAAATGTGTCATACCCCGTGTGGTAGGTTGAATACGGTGAAATTTGAGATCTTGGGTCGCTTGCCTGAAAATTATGGAATGGTTGAACATTTTCGAAAAGCTTCATCATTCATTTCAGAATAGGCTTATTAAGGGCAAGTAATATGATAATCTTGACGTCGCTGTTGGCACAGGGGGAGGGGAGATACCCATTAGTCTTTGGTGTTGGCCACACGCGGTGCTACGTGATTGATGACTCATCAATGAATGTGAAGAAAAAAAAACTCGAGCAATGATGGAATATGATTTTGATTAGCGGATTGTGTGCTTCAATTGTGCTGGTTAAATAAAATAGTTCTAATTTGCAGTGGGCGTCCCATCCCGATGTATCTTCTATGGAGCAAACATCGATTGATCATTTGAGTCCAACTATATCCTGAAGTACCTGAGATAATTACGATCAGCTACGTATAGATAGCCAGCACGATGATTTTCTTGCAGATAAACTGTGGATTAATACTTACGTCCGCTCTGTACGACAAATCAGCAGATGTTATACCCAGTGCGTTATAGAAATAAGCATAATCCGAACTGGTGAAAAGTTTCCCAATGCTGCATAGAAAAAACAGTTATATAATTGGTAGCATGGAAAATTCAAAATAGGCGAACATGTTCGTCCGATTGAAAACAGTTGTGAACACTATATAACGGACTGTGCTGATGGGCTAAAAAAGGTTCAAGCAATGTTATGCAAGTGAAAATTACATATTTTTCTGATTATTCGAATTTAATTAATCCCCGAGTGATGAAGATACACACACCCTAGAACAAAAGGCAGAGTAGCGAATCAGTTGCGTATGGTTTTTCGACGTTCGAGTCTTCAAAGTGGACGCCAGCAGTATGTTTTTATGTAGGCCTCTAGCCTACATTTGTAGCAGCAGTAAATTCTGTACATTGTAAATTTGTGTGCTTGTAACTTGTACTGATGCAGCATACTCACTGGCGACGTTTTATAAGTCACATATTTGTACGGAACTGCGTTACGCCGAGAACAGACATGCGGTTTGCCCAGGGGTGACATTATTCGGTGCGCCGGTTTTGATGGTTGTCATCAAATATTGACGCAACTAATCCGCATCACATGAGTTTGATTCTATTTTACGAGTTACAACTGGGTGTTTATCAAACACGGCACCAACATTATCACAGCGCGAGCAAAATATTTCATGACTTTGGTGGCCGTGGCGTCGTGGACTATGCTCTAAATCAGAATGCTCTTCGATATATTCCAGATCGACTTGAAGTTCTTACTATGGAGTGTTTTCATCCGGCCCCGGAAAATACTCCATCCAGGTATCCAAAACAGTCCGATCGCTTTTCGACGGGTCTGAAATCTCGAAATAAGAACGGAGTATCAATTGTAGGTGCTCTAAATACAACTTTGAGATATACCCATTTAAATACCTCATTAGCGGCCATTTTAATCACGTCAGTCATTAACGGACTCGCTCGCGAAAAAAATGATATGTTCGCGAATACTGCAATGTCAACATTTATGTAAGCGACTGCTCTGTCAGTTAACAAAAATGCTTTCTCTTCAGCCCATTCTGTGGATCCAATCAAACCAAACTCTTCTGCTCCCCAGCTTGCAAAAATAATCGACCTGCGGGGATATTTATATATATTTATAATCACAATTTGGTCATTCCGCGTGTACCGAAAGCTATCGCATCTACCTTTTGGGCCTCCAACCAAATTTCAAAAGATTGGAAAAAGCTAAAGTTGTTTCCAGCATGCATGCAGTTCCACTGCTTGGATCTACAGCTCCATATACCCAGGCATCTCGATGATTGCCGTAAATTATCCAGTCGTCAGGTTCTGTGGAGCCTTTTATCGTTCCTGTTCGTGGTAATCGTAAGAAGATACAAATCACCCAACCGTGAGAGTATAGTGCTGTGTTGCAGCCACCATAAACGTTAGAAAATGCACACAGGGACACATACGACCTGTCCTTAATCGCGAAGGTGTGGTGATATCTTGTAGTCAGCGTAAACGTTTGTAATGTACGTAAAAAGACACATGCTCGTCCGCCCGACTTTCCGACGAAGTATTTGGCGTTTGACCTACTTTAGTTGTAGGCTTTATATGGGTCTACTAAAATCCACATTTCTGTTGCGGTCTATTAAAAAAGTCACTTTTTTAAAAAGACGCGAAATATGTCGCAAAACCCGTGTGAGAGAAAAGAGGTGGTCCTATATATAGTCATCTATTGAAAAATGCGGGAATGTACCAGTTAGATACATCGCGCTTTACGGTTACCTCAGCTTTTAGAATAAAATTGATCTGAACGTGAAAACAGTCGACACTCACCTATAACGTTCTTGCTTGTCACATATCGAAGATTATTGTTTACGCGTAAGCGAATTTTTCCGCCGTCAGAAAACCCCGGACCGACATTCAGTACGGTATCGTTAAGACCGGTAGTCCAACCATCGCCAATTACAGATTCGTTATGCACCAACCTAGGGTGTCGTGAAATAAGGATTGACGTTGTGATAATGGGCAGGACACTTGAGGCAAGCATTATAAGCCTATAGCTTAGCTGGCTGACATTACATTTTCATGAGCTCTTCCGCGTCCTCGTAAGCAATAGGTTGAAGTGGAAGAACAGGGAAATACGGAATCTCGTCCAGTGGAGTTCGATATGCGGAATTTAATGAAGGGTATCGCGGAGTCGATGGGTCACCGTATTCACTCATAGCTGATCCCCTCTGCACGCCCGTGGATGGTAAGCTGTATCCATTAGGATAACCTATATATAATGAAAAAATATGTCAACTCGTAAACATATGTTTCTGTTTTGTGGTGCGCTTTACCTTGGTCACCCGCAATTGTATAATCTTCAGGATCAGAATATACAAGGACACCAGTGACACCGTATTTTTTCGCATTTATGGTCCTAGCTCCTCTTCCGACACCTCCATATTTTGTCAGAGCAATAGTGCCGTTTAAGTCCACCCCTTGAGATGCTAGGAAGGCGAAGTCATCTTCTGATCCAAAGTTCGCATAAACAAGTTGGCCCTGATGAAATTAAGTTCAAATTCAACTTTACACGTACCCGTCTACACAAAATCAATACATCAGTCTTGGCCTACGATATGAAGGTGAGACGTGGTAACAAAAACTAGTGACTATGTAGGTATAATCCTTTAATAATTATCTATAATTATAATCTATAACATAACAATGAAAAAACTACTAGCACAGTTGCCAATGATTCCAAATAACAAATAAACTCAAACAAATATATAGCCTATAGCTTGTCAAAAAGACAATGGTGCAACGGTGCAAAACAGAAAGTAATATCGAGGCCAGCCCAGAGCGCAGACTTCGAAAATTTCTGATCGGCACTATTTCATCATGAGAAAAGTAGCCTACCAGTTGCGGCGTCATTTTACCGTTGCGAAGCCCGATAAAGTTCGCATCGTGAACTTGGTTGCGCGGCTTCACGTAGGCCTACCTGTGTGAAACCTCACGATGATTTGGCGTTAGCCTACCGATGTTATGGCTTATTTGGGCCGGCGAACCTTATCCGTAGAGGATTTATGAATGCATCAGGTTATGTTAGTGCGTGTTGTGTACCTCATAGCATTTATCGCTGCACATATATATATAGGCCTATGTGAAAAATCCGCGCTGTTCACCGGCCGCGATTAGAGCACCAGCTGGGCAAATCCTATAATGATAGATGTTAGGCACAATAATTAGGCACCTGTGTAGACTGTAAAGGTAAAATATTAGTTTAGAAAATACAGCAAATTGCGCTGAGATCATAAGCCATGTAGGGCGGTAGGCCTCTCTAGCCTAGAAAATAGACCTGTAATGTGTACGAACCTCTACGTCACCCGCCGGGGCGTACGCGTTGTAATATGGAACGATATTCTGTGGCGCGGCCATGTATTCGTCGTAAACGACCTCTGATGTTTTCGTAGTGAATGTCACTTCGCCTGTCTCACTGTACACCTCAGCGACGTTGGGGTCATTTTTTTGATCATCAGCTGGGAAACTCAACAAAACCTTGTACGAAACTACCTCAGACAAGTCTAGTTGTTCTTTCCAAAGCGCGTCGATATATTTCACCAACGCTTCATCACCTGCCGAGGTTGCCAGATGTGGCTCTGTCGTCAAGGACCTGGGAAAGGTGCTGAGATTGGGAAACGTACACACTTTACTCGATTACAACCTAGATCGCTAGATGACCCACTGTCATCGCGCGACGGCACTACCTCTCCGGTTAACGATTTGTATCAAGACAGACTTACTTCAAATTATGTCGTATCCTCATAGAATCCACCAAATCTATGTATCTGGTAATAACACTCTCATCCAAGTCGTTTAACTGTTTCTCTGCAGTTGATATCCATGCTGCAGGTTCTGGCACCTCGTTTGAAAACCACCCAATCAACACTCCGATTCCAATCCCCAACACTGCAGCTATTGTACCAATTGCAATTCCGTTCCGCTTCCCCTTTTCCATATCTCAGAAATGGTGGCCCAAAGGACCATTAAGCGTGTTATAAATAAAAAGTTAGCTGCTCACCTATCACAATGATCCAGCTGTAGCGTAGGACTGTAGGCCTACTGGGATATGCTTTTATAAAACTCCGCAAATACGGTAGCAAAACAAACAATCGTTCAAAGCTCCACGAATGCTGATCAGCGAGACTTGCTGCTTACTCTCTCCCGCTATCAAACGTCCCATCTCGTACCTCAAGCGCGATAAAAACGATTTCTTTTTAGAGGTTACTCAAAAGGCATTGTTATGTGGGGATCCGCCATGTCGTAACCCGGGCCTAGGCCAGGCCTGCACATCGTCGCCTGTTCGATATCACCGAACTCTACCGGCAGAATCACACAAGAGGACTTTGGTTCAGCAACAGGGAAACTCCGACTTCATCAACTAGGCCCAACATGACCAAGCCAAACGTTCTCCGGGTCGGGCCCTTCTCGTCGGCTGTCCACTCGCCCAAGGTTAAACCTCGCTCCGTTAACGACCCTACTGATTACAAACACATTCGCTAACATCCACAAGTCGAACGGCTATTACAGTAAAGTTTATTGGAGCAAGTATGAACAAACAGTGTGTCAAAGCTTGACACTGTAAAAAAAACTTGCACAAAATTCTTCAGACTGAAAGAGCTTCAAAAAATGTTATTCACTCTTCAGGTTCAATCCTGGCAAAAAGTTTTATGTCGGAAAAATGAAAATTCTCAAACACGCCCACCTAACGACCCCTAAAACCTAAGTTGATTGGTAGCTATTTTATGCTCCAAACTTACATTTATGTCAGGTGTGGCAAACCGAAATTTTTCATTTCTTCGAGTTTCCCTCTTGATTTTCAATTCACTCATTCAAGTGACTAACCAACACTCTTCGAGTGATGTCTTCTACATTTGGGCAAATATTCTTCGCAGAATAGCTTACTATTGATTTTCATTGTTTCCCTAATTTTCTATCTTCAATTCGGCTTTGAAGAGCCATTGGACTTTTCAGTTTTGATCTTACAATATTTTTTTTTCATTTTCTTTCTTCAATAACCTTTAAAAGTACAAAATGGCCAGTTACTATAAAAGTGTGTGTGATACCTGTTCTAAGGCAGGCAACTTAAAAATGGCATGACAACACGAAATGGACAATATTCCCAGGACATATCAAGATACCCTAAGCTACAATCAACATTAACATCATATACACTTCCAGAACGCTGAGTCCACAAGGTGTGTTAGAGGAACATTCTCCAGAATTAATATCGACCTGAAAAATTCAAAACACATAGATGAAGGCAAATCACAACAAAAAGAAATGATCACGAAGCATGTTCAGGGTCATTTCTTACTGCGATATGGAGAACGATCTCTGTAAGGGCTTGGCGAACGACGTCTGTAGTGTGGTGATGGACTTCTTCGGCCATAATCTCTGCCACGGTAGTCATCTCGGCGATAGTCGTCACGACGAGAATCATCTCGTCGATTGTATCGGTCACGATCTCTGTCCCCATATCTATCGTAAGTTCTTCCTCCCCTGGGGGGACCACTGCAAAATTAATAATATGAACGGAGTGTTCTGCAATTAATTCCATGCACTGCAATGGAAGGTACACTCACGTCGGTCTCCCAACATAGACTCCAGGAGTAGGAGTATGTGCTCTTTTGGTAATCGAAAAATCGACTCGTATACGTCTGCCATCCAACTCCATACCATTTGCTCGTTCCTTGGCTTCTTCAGCCTCTTCTTTATTCTCAAAATATACGAAACCGAATCCTCTTGATCTCCCAGTCTAAACAATATTACACCTTGGATGAGATATGAAACATAAAAAGCATAAAAAATGCCAACCTTCTGATCAATGACAACATTCACTTTGGCCAGACGACCATAACGAGAAAACACATCTCGTACGTCATTCTCTGTGGTATATAAGCTGAGGCCAAATATCCCAAGACATCTTCCCATCGGAGGATTCATCTAAATGTAGACACAAACATGAGGACAACATCCATGGTGTAAACTTAACCAAGGATGAAGGAAATTGAAACTAAATTTACCCGATCTCCTATATGACGTTTTCGGTCCGACATAGGTGATCTGCTTCTTGATCTATGCCCACTGTGCGACCGACGTGATCTGGATCTGGACCGGCGGCGGGGACTATACCGTGGAGAGTATGACCGAGATCTTCGCTCACGACTCCGTGACCGTCTGCGAGGTGATGCAGATCGTGATCTTCTGTAGCTTCTGGATCTGCTTCTATTATTCCTGGAGCCGGATCTGAACAATCAAAATATTAATTATGCTTATGGTGCGCAAAAAGTATGGTATATGTATATATATAGTCTATAGCAAGTGCGAGTTAATGACTGGATAGCAGGCTGGCCATAAAGTGGGGACGGAAATTTTGGTAAATTTATAGAAAAGCGTCCTCTTTAGAAGAGGCACAAACTGTACCTAGATCGATAGCATTTAACAAATATGCCCATTCCACTTCTCAGTCGCAGCTATTAACGAAAATATTGTCTGTCAAAAACCGCTACCCCTACAAGCATAGCTGAAAGTAAGCACAGCGGCGAAACATTGAGATCGCAGGATTAGGGGTTGCCAGATATATCGAGAAAGTGGTCAACGATAATGATACAACCGAGAATGCCCGAAAAGTCGGGGAGGTGGACGGCACTGTTCGACCCGACTCCACTTCGCACGGGTCACGATGCCTTTGGTATCATATATCGCCCCCTCCGCCTATGCATCACAGTAAGGTGCCAGTCGGGGGCGCATGTCTCGGCCCCCTCTATCCTAGGACTCGGGGCTGATCTCTCTCCGTGCGATAACGCGACGAACCAAGTCACAGGAGAGGGACGAGCAACGCTTCCTAGGATAGAGGGGGCATGTCGGCGGCAGGTTGGGTGGGGTCTGGCTGACCTGTGCGGAGCAAAGCCAGGTCAAGACCCGACACCACCCGCCTGCAGAGACATGAGCCCCGATTGGCACCGTACTGTGATGTATAGACAGAGGGGAATGATATATGGTACCAAAGGCATCGCGACACGTGCGGAGCCAGATCAAGCGGTACTGTCCACCTTCCCAACTTTTCGGGCATTCTTGTTAATTCATCATTCTCCTTGATGATTTTCTCAGTTATAGGTTTTCTCGGTATATCTGGCAACCTGGCAACATCATGAATTAACTATAAACTTATACTTATAGGACTAAACAAAAGTCAGATGACAATTTCCAAAATATTTTACAGATCATTTTAACTGACTCTTCAAAACTATAGTTTCAAATGAACCAAATATAAGTATTTTAGAACACGTTTCTGCAAAGTTCTTCAATTTGGGGGGAGGTACCAGTATTGCAATACCGATACTTGTTCCAACCGCGTATGTAACTTATCAACAGTTTGCCCAAGAAACATTAAGTCAATACAAATACACACCTGGACCTTGACTTCGAGTACGAGCGCCGTCTTTCTGCTGATGAACGATGTGAACGGGGCGTCGGCGAACGAGATCTCTCCCCCGAGCTCCGTGCAGTATTGTTATTATGCTGAAGTAAAATACAGAAGTAAGAATAAGATACAAAAAAAAATCAGCATATCCTTACATTCTTGGAATCTCCGTAATCTGAATCACTCATCTTGTGTATCGTGACAGTCAGCAACAAAGCAGCAAGACAAAAGCAAACCGTTACCCTTCAGTACAAACCAACACGCGGGCGTCCGCTTTTCGTAAAGAAAAAGCTTAGTGGCCGTGGCCAAAGCTCATCGGGGTAAAAATGCGTCCACGCGGTGTCAGTGTATGGCGATAATGGCAGGTAGATTAGTTATCTTTCTAGGCCTATATCATATAACTCATATTACTTTATCATATTATCATAATACGTTGAATATGTTATTAATACTTTCAGCCTGTAGATATCCCACCAAGGGCGATGCTGTCATGGTACGCTACTTCGCGAGCGTAGCGTCAAGAACATCCGGTCTTCACCAGTGCTGGACACCGGATAAGTACATTAAGAGAGAGAGAGAGACACTATGTCTATAGAGAGACCTCTTATGCTCAGTAAATGTATACGAAAAATAGTGGAGCCGATGGCGGTAAATGTATAGAATACTAACCGTAGGGTCCGTAGGTACTAGGTCAGTAGTCTATGGCAAGTGTATACATATTTTTCAAGTGCGGTATTTGCCTATCCTGTACCCCCTACTCTTGCCTGTCGCGTTTAATATTGGAGTGACTTTGCAGTTGGCACCCGGTGTCTGCGTAGGTGTTATATATCAATAGTAGGTATAGCCCGATACGGTAACTACTGATGAGAACTGAACTGGCGTCCTACTTTCGTCACCAGAAAAAACCAAAGAACGTACTTTGCATCCATATGCGTACTGGTACTGTGCTGTGATACATAATTTTACTAATATGCCAAAGTCAGGCCACTCGGGCCCTCACTCCAACACCCAAAAGGCAAGGAGAAGGCAAATCGACAAATTGCGACAACAAAAACTCAATGTCACGATATTACACACTGATGTGCAATATAGGGTGGACTTCAATATAAAATCTGAAAACACCGTAACTTCATACAGCATGGTGATCAATCTCCCACCTAGTTTCCCAAGCGACCCCCCAGTTTTACTCGTGCAGCCTCCTTGTTCTCACAAGTATTTAGATCCAGCACAACTCGTTGTCAACCTACCAGCTCTTGATAATTTTAAAAAGAAACCCGATTTGTCATCGGTAGTAAAGCACATAATATCTGAGTTTGAAAAAAATCCGCCGATACCCCTGGTACTTAACGCCTTTGAACAGCAGCAGCAAGAAGAGATTTTGAGATTATACACTCCAGCTCCACATTATCTACCTGTTGCTGTTGTAAAGCCTGACACCTCCACTTCATCATCATCAAGTGCACATGGCATCAACGACACCGATCAGCCTCCAGGGCCAAGTAAATTGCAGGTTGTCTTGCCAGAGTTGGAAGACTTATCGATGGAAGAGTTGCGCGAACTGGATACAGATGAAATGCAGCTACTAGCTTTGATTCAAGGGACTGAGTTTGCTCAGAATATATCAAAAGAAAGAGAAGAGATTTCAAAACGAGTGGAAGGAATAGCAAACAAAAATCTTTCTTTATCGAAAAACCTTGATTCTTTACGAAAGCGGCTAGCAGAAAAATTTGAAACTTGTCAAAAATTGAAATTAGAATATGAAAAAAACATTTTGAAATTTTCTGAGATGACGGAATGGATGACGCTGCCGAATTTATCGTTAACATTGCAAGTATCTGCTGCCGAGCAAGAGCAAATGGCCGACAAGTTGGTCGAAGGGTTTTTGGAAGGGAATATGGAGGCTAATACATTCATGAAGGAATTTCTCAAATCTAAATCTCTAGCAACCACACGCAAAGTAAAAGAGGATAAGATACTACGTATAGCTGGATCAAAATGAACTGCTTCGTAAACGTACTAATGGAATCATGCAATATCTGTAGGCCTACTGTAAATTTATATCTATCTTATTCCATTTTCAATATGTCTACATATATACTGCACCTACAGCATATACTTATTGTATTGATTGTAAGAATATTGTGACTTGCAAATTGTGCCCCTGCTTGAATTGGTGCAATTTTTGTCACGCTTTTCTCAACTCTTTCATATTATATTCAGCATGCTTATAAAGTGTTGCAAAACTTTAAAAATCGGTTTTCTTGGGTCAAGATGTATGTCAAGCCGCAACTCTACACACTCCCACTTATATACTCAAGGCCAATATGCTGCGAAAAGAATAAGGGAATATTTTTACTTCATTGATCATCAGGGACAACTTTTCCTAGATGATGTGAAGGTTAAGAACTTCATCACCTGTTTCAAGGATGAAGCATTTCTTCAATTCTTTTTCAAGCGGGTAAAGAAAAATCAAACCGGGCGATACGAAAGTAGCTTTCCATATCTTTCGTTATGTGGGAGAGAAAGAAATTATTTAAGGTACCGGTGTTGAAAAATGCATGCATGACCTTTTTTTATTTTAGATCTATGCAGAGAAACAAGCTGTAATCTCATCTGATAGATGCCACATTGTTTTGTTTTCCCTGTGATTCATCCAAGATTCCTATATAGGCTCATTTGTTGTAGCCACCCAGGCAATGCCTGCACTGTTTTGTATATTTCCAATAATCTCTGATCTCGTTTCCAATTGAAACTGCGATGGTTCCCAAGCAGACTCCTTAAACGATTCAATACTAGACCATGCAAATTTGAATGCAATAGTGACTGGCTGTTGTCAATAGTAGTAACTTGCAACAAGCTTTACTTTTTCAGATGTGACGATACTCCAATTGTTTACACCCAGTTAAAGGATATCCCAAATGCCGGTAACGTTGGACATTCCTTGTCAATCTGTGGTGCTGGGGAGAAATATGTAGTTCCTTTCAAACCAGAATCACTTTGCATGCTACCACATACTGGAAGAGTATATCATGAAGCAGCAGAAAGATATGGGGGAATCGGGCTTATCAAGTCGTCTTTAGCTATTGAACTGAGTACTGGATTTCGTTATGAGAATCTAACCGACATCACGAATGCAGACCATGATGCTTCGTTTCCTACAAGATTTGTATGGAACAACAATGAATATGTTTTGACTAATGAGTTGGCAATCAAGCTGATTGATATTGACTCATGACAGATTACACTGTCTTTTTTGACAACAAAACAAATGTCAACAAACGTGTGCTATCAAACACTACTAGGGAACTAGTAATCTTAGTGAAATCAGACCCTGATGCGTCCAAACGTGAAAGCAGTGATGATCAATCGCCCAAACTGAATAATTGTAGCCAACATCTATCTAGTCAAATCTAAAGTCACACTTTCCACCTACTGTACGTCTGACATATCCTGTCCAATGAATCTAATGAGCGTAAAGGATGACACATGAATCCTTATTAGCAAAACACGGCATAATTTCATTGTACGGGTACGCAACTGAAACGGTATCCTACAGTATATTTGCATATGTACTAGGTGTGTGATGTTGATACTCACTCACAGAAGTGTCAGGCTGCGTCAGAGGATGTTTGCCTTGGCAGAGTTGGCATGCCTGCACATATGTATTATGTATGTAGTACGTGCAGTGCAGACGCCAAGCGATGCGACGAAACTTCACATCATGAATCTGTTGAAGCTGGCAAGATGACAGGGCCATTTTATTCTAAAATCACGGCGGGGTTGGTTGAAAGAGATAGTAATAGAGACATAAGTACAATAACAATATAATGAATGTCCACTGCAGGTATAAAATCATCCACAGGTGCACTGCAGAACCGCAAGTGATCAAGGGCTCCGTATAACCTGAACCAAGTGACTTAAACATCACTTCCAGTGGTGCAGATAACACACATGGCTGGCAGCAGCATAAGAAATGTCAACAAGTGTGTCATGTGTCTATTGATTGCTACCACATGACACAAGATATTATTCCTGCGCTAAGTTGCGGTAACACAACCATTGATCTAGGAGTTCAGCCATGCCATCATCAGAGGTTATTTCCGGATTCGAGTCTATGCGAGTCAAATTGTCATTTCTATTTGGAATTAACGATTTAATCTCATTGTCTTGTTGGCCATGATTGCTCACTGTTTCTCCTACATTTTGCAATACGTTACCATGCAGAGGCTCACTGTTTTGTAGCGCCACCCCCACGTTGGACGCTGGCAAAGCTGCATGTTGGGTTGGACTTTGTACAGTAACACTTCCACCAATAATATTGCCAAGCATTTCAGGCTCAGTCTTTTGAGTGCATAGCACATTAAGTTCATTATCAACAACTGCATTCATATTAGCAACTGATTGCTCATGAACTGGGTTCATGCTAGTAGTTATTACATCAGCAAAGGTAGCCAAACTTTCAGTAGTAGCATTCTCCAAAGCCGCGTTTGTTGTGCCATCAAATTTTGTAGCACTAGGTGTACGTGTCAATTGTTCCTTGACCAGGTTAATACTGCCTGAATTTTCTTCCAACTGAGGCTTGCTATTTGTACGTTGAGCTTCATTGATAGCGTCCGTATGTGACGTAATTGTGTTAACATTCTCATAAGCCGTAGCTGTTTCAGAAAACCCTGCGGCTACATGACCTTGATCCGCATCACC
Organism: Botrylloides violaceus; assembly: GCA_030412335.1. Taxonomy (NCBI): domain Eukaryota; kingdom Metazoa; phylum Chordata; class Ascidiacea; order Stolidobranchia; family Styelidae; genus Botrylloides; species Botrylloides violaceus. The sequence goes on from JASFYC010000155.1 coordinate 33,381, forward strand.
AATAGACATAACCTCCTCAGACCCAGTCAGTGTGGCACCGTCATCAATGCTGTTGATAGGATCGTTTACCGCAACATCACTTTCAGCCTTAGTGGAGAAAATTTCAGATGTTTCCCGTGTTTTGTCACCTTCTCGCACGCCACCATCGGCTAAGCAATCTCCCGAATCGGTATCTGTAGTGTTATCTTGGTCGTTCTGTTCCAGAAGGTTGCCTTTCCCAATTCTGCCTGCGGTGCTACGATTACCATCTGTGTAGTCAGAAAAATGTTCAGTGATGTCATGTACATATACATCAGGAACATCTAGCTGTCCTGGGTCTTCTATTGTCAGATCTTCGGACTTCTTCAACATAGAATTGCAATCATTTTCTTTCTTATGATCTCTTGCGTTATCTTTGTGTTTCCGCTCTGTAAGGCTCTCCCCAGTGTTGTCTGTGGTGCTACATCCAGTAATAACCGCATCATATCTGCAGTCAGATGAATTTTCAGTGCTGGCATGCACAAATATATCATAGATATTCTGTTGTTTTGGATCAACGTCCATGCGTTCCAGCTTGCGATCGTCTTCTTTTTCATCATCCTTGTTTTTATATAAGCCTGGATCAGTTTCAGAAGTATCTGGTTTCTCTTTTTCAGCATCTACATCTACTTTCATGACTGTGTCTTCTAATTTATCTTTTGCATGAGCATCAATTTTGTTCTTGCTCACAACCATAATATCGAAAATATTATCTGTACCCTGCTCCGAGCTACATGAACCAAATTCAGGGGCCTTGCATCTATCTGATTTTCCATTATTCACAACATGAGTATCGCTTTTCGAGGGCAAGGACACATCACCATCCTTCTTATTGTCAACAGCCAATGATCTATTCCCAAACTTTGCAATCGATTGCGATGATCCATTATCATGGTCCAAAACTAATATGACATCGCCACCATCCATGGTGACACAGGATTGCACTGTCGTTTTGGCATTTGATAAAGCACCAGTAGTGGTAGATTTTTCATCTTCGTCATCCTTATCCTTTGTCTCTTTCTTTGAGGCCCCATCTGCCGGTATAGAATACTTAAAATTTGACTCTGGCGTGCTGGCTTTTGACGCAGTAACGATTTTCTCATTCATATTTGTAACAACAGAAACTGTACTGGATATGGGAGCTGTTGTTGTGACAGCCAGAGGACGATTGGCTGCTGAATTCTGATCCTTTGTGACATTCATTAGTTCTGACGATACAGACTTTAGCATACTGGAAACAGAGTCTGTCTCGTATCCCGGATATGTGGATCCGACGGCACGAGTGGTGTGTTTGTGTTTGGTATTAGAAATTGCTGCACTCTTCCAAGTCAAGTAGTTTGACAAAGGGACTCCCACCGTTTTATGATGCGCAACTGTCGTAGTCATGTTGGATTTCACCGGCTGAGGTTGCAGCTTTGTAGAAGTAGTGGCGAGCACAGATTGCACAATTTCAGTGGCAGATAAAGATGCTGATTCTGCAAGCGAAAAATGTAAGTTTAGAGGAAGCCCCTCAAGTAGGTCTATGAACCTACGACACATTTGATTCAAAAACGCTCTGCACCGCTTCGCTGAAGTAGGAACCATAAGGGTACAGCTTAGTTTAAACAACTTAAAATGCCAACGTTAATGGCATGCGTGGCCAATATTGATCGTGACTATTGCAAATATTCTCAGTCAGAGGTTTCAAAAAATGGTAAGAGAGGACATAAGATCAACTGTGTGTCTGGTCCAGCCTTAAAGTCCATGGTTCAACAAGTGAAGATCACAATGAATTTTGGCAGCAAGAGATACTAAACTAAACCTCAATGTCAACAGTGAATGGGGAAGACTTCAAGCTCCACTTGACCTTCGGCAAACGGCAATGGCCAACAAAACGAATGTGACAATTCATACCATGGTGAATACGAATTAGTGTCACCGCCAAGTTGAGTTCGACTACATGGCCAGGGGCCGAGGAGCCATGATAAGCTGAGAGTTGAATATAACAAGAAATAGAGAAGCAACTCACTGGTTTTCACATACATGCTGGCATAGTCGCTAACACCAGTGTAGAAAAGGGTGTAAACCCGAACGGAGTACATAACATCAGATTTTAACCCAACCAGTTTCACCAAAGTCTGATGGATGGGAAGAATCTGTACAGTCTGAGGCCCAACACCTTAAGGAAATGAAGATCATGATTATTTTCCCACCAGTGTGATCATAATAATTTATTACCTTGAAACACTATCTTGTACTGAGTTACAGAACCATTCGAAGGAGGGTCCCACTGAATAAGCATGAAGTCGTGCGTCACATCAATGCACCGTAGATTGTTTGGAGCTAATGGAGCTGCAAGAGAACATTCACGTTATCAGAGAGCAATTAGATCAGCACCACACAGACCATCACGATATGATATCAAGCAGATAACAATACGAAAGCAAAATCAAAAATTGCAAGAAATTGAATTTAACATAACATTTTATTCAATTCTGCTAAGCCCTTCAACTTATAAAATTTCTAAGTACCCGCAGTTTGAAGTTATAAGTTTAGTTTCAAGTACCAGATGTCTGCATAATGTCACTCCTAAAGTGTGATAAAAACACAGTCTATTTCAGATTCTAACGGGCCGTCACCCACTAGACACTTGCCTTGCATTCTGTTGGAACCGTCACGTTGCGTCCAAGGAGCAAGAATGCCAGTTTTGGATTTATGGGGTGATGGTAAACTAATATAAGTGAAAGCTCCTAGATCACCCAGCCACCTATTTATACCTCTGGGGTGTCTAGGGCATTCTTGTGAAATAATATATGTATTACCAAAACGCAATGAATTGCCAAGTTGAGTTGTGACCTCCCTCGAAAAGCTTCTTTTCACTTTCTTTCGCTGTCCACCCCCTATTGAAATGCCAGACATGTTTCTCTGGACTTGCCAATACCCAACAATTCAAGAAGTTTTCAACTCTTACTTACATGTGATATTATTCTCTACCTTGCTATCATTTCCAACTCCGCTATCTGGAACTTGTGCCTTCAACGCTTTGTTCAATATCGAAAATGTACCTGGTCTGGGGACCATCGTCGGCAACGCCGCATTGCTTGGATTCGCTTTCTTTTTCTGTTTACCAGGAGGCACATTCTTCTCATGAGTAGCAAAATATTTCGACCATCCTAGAAATGTAAAACCAATTGTTTCTCCACAGGCATGAGAGCACCAGTCTAACTACCTACCCGCATCGTCATCAATATCAGGCAAGTATCCCGGCTGAGCAAGGACTTTACGTTTTCTATTATTTCCTTTTGACTCTCTGTAAAATTATTATTTCATAAACCAATACCGTGCCGTGCCACAATGCAAAATTCAACTAACAGGCTGGTTGTGCCCAACTGGTCAACATTTCCATGTAAGTTTTGGAAGTCTAGATCGCATGCTTGAACTCCCTTCTCTTTTTCCAAGCCTTTTGTCTGGACGCACCTGTCCCTCCTGATGGCTTTAATACTTTGAACTGGTGTGGCTGTGTGAAAAGACATGAAATGTATGACACCAGTATTTCAAGCAAAGGAAATTACAACGCTACCTAAATCCAGAATCTTTGTTGGGTTGGTCTGCTTCCTCCTTGCTTTTGCGGGAGGGCTGAAACGTAAAAATCCAAGCCTATTAGACATAAGCAAATTGACTCAACTAGGGTATATACATAAATATACAGATTATACACAGTCTCTGAAATATGACCAAATACCATGCTCGTCAGTTAGTGACTTCACTACTTGGCGATACATGGGCATTTTGTGCAAGTGCAAACTGCAGACAACATAGCCTAATCAGTTCCGTAAGCATTACCAAGTAGACAACACTGTATTGCATGGTAGTAAATTATCACTCGTGCTAGTGAATAGCAAAGGAATCGCTCTTCCTAAAAACAGATAGTACAGCAGCACAATAGATCAATGAAGTAAAATTTTGTTGGACTTCTCATGACAGGTATCAGATGTAATGTGATGCTTTTTCAAAAAACATTTAACGACAGTAGTAATCATTCAATGATATCAATGGCTTGGCTATGCACCGATTGGTGAATGAAGCCTATTGACAATCCCACGGAGCTGCAGTCATCTGATTCAATTACGCACATAAATTAGACTCTACACAGTAATATAAGCCATGCTTTTCATAGGATATCAGGTGATTGATAACCATATGACACCAATGGTAGAAATTGGATTCCCTGTTATTATGTCTGCGAAACATTTCACATATCAAGTCTCACGCCTAACTAACACTATTTTCTTACGTAGGCAGAGCTCATTGTTACAGAATTCATCAACACCTTTTATTATACACCCCCGATCATGAAAACAGTGTAGTCTACCTATCCTATATAAAGAGGGGCTGGAAAGAGGATTATTTAGTAGTAGGTTGACGTTTAGGTGAAAGTAACTTCGCTCCACACAGGCAAAGTTGAGGTATTATTCAGCAAGTACATGAAACAGCACAGGCAAGTATTTCACAGTGCATCAGCTAACTGAGATAACCTTTATATTATCCTATATATATATATATCATATATATATATCAAGCTACAATAAATGCTAACATCTATTTTTCAGAATTTTAATTACAGCAATGAAACCCACATCGGAAGTTAGCACTGTTAAAGTGCATAAACGCGATCCAACAGACACACATCTCTATGGTGAAGAAATACCAGCGGAAAGCAATAGAAATACTCAGGTACAGTACTAGTGTTTTGAATATTTGCATTACCCGAACCAGACCTGTGGATAAATTTAATATGTGGCATCAAATGGTGAAAGTTGACAGGACATGGGTGACATGATCAGGAACTTCATGCAAATTGCTAAAACAATTTTACTCCTATCGTCTATTTTCAATAACCGATTCAAGAACCTTCACTCTTTATTAGTATACAACTATAATAGCAGAAAGAAAGTCGCTGGGATCCCTACCAATAGACACATCTGGTACTTTTATAATGTACAGGCCAAGAGACCGAAACAAATAGAACGACTTCCAGGCAACAGGCACTACGGAGCACCCATCATTCTTCCACCAATTTACTTGAGTGCAGGCTTCAAGCCTCCAGAAAAGAAAAGAAATCAAATGACACAGATTAAAAGTTTCACATCACAATGAAAATTTGAGCTGTAATAAAAATGCTGCTTTGCTTTCTTTTTCAATCGCCAGATTTACACCAAATTTGCATACTATGCTCTTTCCCTCCTCCCAGCACCCAGTCAATAAAAAAAGTAGCCTTGAAAGCCCCAACGACGTATTGTTACTTGTAACAAGCATGATAATATTTGTACCTAGCTTCTTTAATTGATGAACATGTCCTATACGACATATATTGATGGCATTTAACAATTTGAAAGATGAATTTCAACGATACTCTCAAGTTCGAAACGTTTGCTATTTTATCAAATTTTCAATGCACTACGAGTTGCAACCCCCTTGCAGCACATTCAACTACATATAATAAAAATTTACTTCACCTTTTGCCAGAGTTGACAGGTTCTTTCTGTGTAGTGACATGGGTTTCAGAGGCTTTTGCAGCAGAAAGCACTTGATTAGTATTTCCCCAACAATCTGACACAGACTAGACAACAAACAGTTAGTTATTCCATTCTCGAGTCTTCCAGTCGTTCGTAACTTACTGGAATAATATCTTCAGGTTCCTCTTTAATCTTTGATAAAGTGTCATCAACCTCATCGTCTTGTAATATGATGGGGAATGATGTATCTTCCTTGACCGTCTTCCCAAACATTTGCTCACGCATCTCAGCATTAGCATGTTCTCTGCAAAGTATACAGTATAAATGCTAATTTGTTATAAATGGTAACAAGGCATGTTAGAATTTACAGGCAACAGTCATCAATCTACTTGATCACAACCAGCATTTCAATAACTATGATTGGCTGAGCCACTTGATGCTGATTTTGCAAGCTTCGTGATGAATACGAATGCCCAGAATCCCGAGTGAGAAAACCCATTCTGCTTGGAAGTTCTGGCTAATAAATTCTGGCGTATCAATTGTAGAAGTAGAAGTACCGTAGATTGGATATGGGTATAGCCTACTTGGAACACATATCAAATTGTTGAACAATTCGAAATGAACAGCCAAATTTGTATGACTCAAGCCTTCCTCACAACATGAACCCAACACCTGGTGCACAAATAGTGACATCACATACCTCAGAACGTGGTTTTGGGATGCTCGCTCACATGACGTCACATAAATGCACCATTTGCATTCACGCTGATATCTGAAATGTTCCCGTATGCTGGCTGAATCGGACGTCAAGGCCTCCCCACATTCTGAGCACTTCATACCGACAAGAGATGTTTCTTTCGTTGTTCTGTGTTGAAATGTGGAGCAAAAAGTCACACTTGACTATAAAATCGCTTAGACTATGTCAATATGCCATCGCATTTACCTGATTTTTCTGACGCAGTTTGAGCGTTTGGCAGGGCAAAGATAAGTAGGCAACTCTGTCATCGGACACTTTAAAATTTTAGTGGCACAGCTACCATTCAGACGTCTTCCCAAATCTATATCATAATGTACAGCGGATGTTCAAATACATCAGATGTTGGAGCATTATGAACTTACCAGATTTCATCATTTTATCATTTCTATCCTCCTCGTAAGGCGCCGCCTTGACATATATCTAGCAAAATCTTCCTTTTTAATCATGTGAACAAGTCAACACAACCCATCGGTTATTTACCTGACAGAGATGTGAGTTTTTATATTTTGCCATCTTCTCTTTCATGTGTTGAGATACATGATCACTATTTTGATGTGCTTGCCTCTCCACAGTCGTGGCAAATATCAGCCGGCATTTATTGCATGCGAAACCTTTCTTCTGCAAGACAAGATTATTAATGTCAACGGTGAGCTCATTATGACAGCCGACACAAAGTGCCAATATCTTACCCACACCGAATTTTTGTGATTGAAATTTGGATTTATCATGCACTTACGGCCGTTTCAGGGATGGTCGTGGAATGTCTAGGGTGGTCAGTCGGGCACAAACGAAAGCTCCACTACTGAAATTAAAACTGCGGCAGAAACTAGTCTGTGTGCTAGTAGTTGTAAAATTCTTAATCACCAAAGATATCTTACCACATGTAGAAGAACATGCTTTGAAAATGTATTGGCACTCGTGGCAACGAAGAGACAGAATGGACAGATGAGAGCTGTGGTATTAGCGTGATGATCCCTGTAAAATATCAATGTTTGCAAAAAAATCTATATTTTTATGAAGCTTATCATCATTTCAAACAAACACAGCAAAATTTCATTACTGACAATATGCGCCAGAGGGGCCATACGACTTGTGCATGTTGCCCGCCCTGCATGAACATTATCAGTCTCACAATTTGTGTTACCAGTAGGTACTTCATAATCTAAGATAGTGTGAGCAAGTTTAAACCGTTGAACCCATTTAGAAAACTCCATTGAACTGACCTGAAATGCTTCATTACATCATTATAGAAAGATGAACGGTACGAGCACACTTTGCAGCTATACGGCGCCTCATTTTGTACGTGAATGTCTTTCATGTGACCGAGAAATTCTTTATCGGTTGGATAGTGAGAATCGCAAATCTTACATGTAGCTATAAAAAATGTAGCAATTTTTATCCAACCCATTTATGTATCATGATAAATTTTCTCATGATACTCTCTTGGAGGGAACTACACAGTCCTACAAAATTGATGTCCTATACAGAAAAACCGGTGATGATATTGTCCACTTATCAATGGTGGAAGAATCGAGAGTTTGTCGCTTTTCCCCCAAACGCATGAATAAATTCAAATTCAATTCAAATTCAATAAATTCAAAAGCGGCATAACATCCATTGACGTAGCAAATTCTCCACACACAGGACTTATGTCCCTAGGAGCTTATCTAAAGTTTTACACACTTGTTCACTATTATCTCTGCTATAGTTTAAGATCCCAAGCCGTAATGGACAAAAACTTTGTGTTTCGGAAATTGTTAAAATACCGAATATATAAATAACCAATTCTTACTGCTAGCTGCAACAGCTCCATGAACATTCTCCAAATGACACTGAAGCAAAAACGGGGAGCTGTACTCCCTGAAGCAGTGATTACATATATTTCTGGCATCAGCACCTTCCTTTTTCTCGCATCGATTTAGTATTTTGTGACGAAGATGACTCATAAACCTGAAGCAAGACACCTTACAAAACGGCACTTGACGTAAATAAATTTGAGTTACCTAATGTTATTGCGCAGAGATTTCCCGCAGTCAGAGCATTTGCATGATCTTGTAACTTGTTTCGCCTCCATCCTGAGAATTGATGTTGAATTAAATGTAATATATGCTATGATATTAACAAAATTTCATTTCTTATTTGTAACGGTTCTTATTTGTAACGGCTGCTTGGAGTATCGCAGTCTCATGCGCAAAAGTAACCGATATTGTTCTTCTCAAAAGGATTTAGACAATGTCCAATCATATTTAAGAACGGTATCGAAGGTGACTAGGTGAGGGTGGTCAAACAATAGAACAAACTCTGATCATTTATAATTTTCCAGAAACATTCATAATTAGCCTAGTCTATCAAAATGCGATTACGTGTAAATAATAATGTTTCACACAGGGAAGAAAATGTATCGACCAACCTTTTGCCAGCAACAGCTCCATAGTAGTATTCAGTGACAGTCATTTGTAAAGATAATACTGGTTGACCTTTCTTAACTTTTTGTGCTTTAAACATGATACAAAATGGAACCTCCTTCTTTGTTGGATTAGCTGCAACAGAACACAAAAATGTCAATGTGGTCAACATGAACGCTTGAGGAACATCCAAAAGATCAAAAGAGGAACTGCATTCCAAATCCAATGATGGTTTATATCAACCTCAGCAATCACATGAACTTTTTGCAATAAAAACATTCTTCACAGAGCACCACGGTATATATTTGTAAACCATAGAGAAAAACAGGGAAGAAGTTGTAGGTGCCCACCATGATCTTAACCTGGTTGAATCATAATCAGGCCATTCTCGCACATCAATTAGTATGGCCATTCGGCACCAGCTTTCTCTAGATCTAGATAACCGGTATCTCAACACCTATCCTCGGTGATCTAGTAAATTTCTCAGGATCGAATGAAAGGCATTAGGATAGGCCTACATTAATTAAAAAAAATATCTCTTAGGCTATATAAAGTAAAAACATATATAGCCTACTTTGTGGAAGATTTTTGGCAGCAGAAGATTCATCGATTTCTGCGGGTTCAACTTTATCAGCTGTAAAACGGATTCAAGTAGAAATGGCGGTATTAAAGTACAGGGGCCATCCTGTATGCATTATAAATAAAAGTGATTCGTGCAGTTGCAGTCAGAAAAATCTGCTAAAAGGCTGGGTAGCGGGGAATAGCAATTTCTAAAAGGTGGAGGTTATGGGGTAGCAGGGTAGGCAGGGAATCTCTCGAACTGAGTCCGGCGCCAAGGATAGAGGAGCGTGTCGCAGGCGGGTTTGGTAGGGTCCGGCTGGCCCTTCTAGAGAAAAGCCGGGTCAATCGGTGCCATCCACCTCTAGTAGTATCACAAGGCGATATGGATGATACCACCCCTTCCCCACTACCCCCGCTTTTTAGGGTTACCCCTAGTTAACAACAGCATGAAGAATATCTGCAGACTCAATGTTATTGTCGAATATTTAATTTTACAATTGAGTCAGTTAACATGATGCAACAATGATAAGAAAGGACTCACCGTCAGTACTTCCAACAGGATTTTTGTCTTCGCTTTCTGCTGGTCCCGGCATTTTTGACAAAATCTCTGCCCAGTGTTCTGGATGTTTTTTGTAGAATAGCAAGCATGACGATTGAATATGCTGAAAGAGATCACTGGCTTGCTGGAAACGAGACAGACACGACTCGCATTTCAACATTTTGAAATAGCAGACTATTGAAACCTGCAAAACAAGAAATGAATATATAAGACTTATTGTGCTGGTATCGGTATCGTTGTGGTACGGAACATAACATCGGGTTATTCTGACAGGTTGCTAAAAGACACTTACACCAAAACCTATGGTCAGGTATAAACAATGTAAATAAGCTCTGAAAAGCTGCGGCTCAGGCATACGGGCTTTTAAGACTACCAGTATTGCACTTACCGTGCTACCGTAATTCTGTGATCAAGTTCGCTAGGCACGAATCTTCTCTGTTCAGCACATACAATACTGTATCACTAAATGTTTATATGAGGACTCCAGAAGTACCGGTACCGTCCAACTCCTCGTTCCTAATACTGTTCAGGTTCAACGCATATGCGCAACTCCCGCGCTCTTACGGCTCTTTTTCCGTCCGACTGTTTTCGCTTGGAAACGAGAGAGGTCGTACACCGTTCCATTCAGTAGAATCAGCAGCCCACGAAATTCAGCTGCGCGCGCATGCGATGAATAGAAGTGAGAGATCCAGGAAGTAGAAACGGCAAGTCACGCTCACATGTAGCGACGATATGACGGGCCTACCGCTATCGAAAGTTCTTAGGTTACGGATTATTTCGAAACTGCTGCCATGGTGTGGACACTTTCGTATTACCTTCTTTTCTACGCCACCTATTACTTCGAAATATTCGGTGTTCGTCTTCGGCATGAAGCAGTCTTCACATGAACCTTATTACGACATAACTCGTGCTCCATACGCCAAACATTCTCTTCATCTTTTGGATCAAGCAAGACCTATATGGCCACTGCCATTAATGTGTTCTGAAAATTGCAGGGAATATCCCTGCCCTGGACGAAACAGTCGAAAATGTGGCAGACGACGGGACAACGCAAACTACAAAATGTCCATGAAGCGGTGCGTGCAAAACAATGTAATAAGACAGTGGTAAATATACAACTTGTTCTATGTTTATTGCAACAAAAGGAACTTAACAAAACAAAAATATTCAAGGTGTGATATGATTTAATCAATTGGCCAGCGTAAATCCTACAAGTTCGTTATGTTGCCCGGTAGTCCTACAGCACTGGGTTTAACCTTGAATATTCAAACAACGTAACAGAAAAGCACCATCAACCCAATATAAATAACCCGATGCTGATGGACCATGCTGTTCGAAAGAAGTCAAAAGGACGCAACATTGCTTCAGACATCTGCTCCATAGGGAATAGGCATACTGAAATATTCGAGTGCATATGCATGTGAAAGGTAAGAACGCCTACTGGCATTGGAAACAATAAGATTCAGTTAAAAACGCTCCCTTCAACAGTTTGAGAACAGAATGCCAAGCCTCCCAAAAAGCATTTGTATACTATTCGCAGTAAAATTTTCATATAGTGTATGCGTAGTCTACACAGCAGCAAAGAATAGAACGATAAGCTTCCCAAGGAGCTTTTTTAAAACTATTTGCAGTAAATTCATATAGTGACTAGGCTAGTATGCATTACATATATATGTGCTACCATCACTCTTCTGTCGACTCTTTGTCAACCTTGCGTCTTCTGAGTTCGCCCTGTCCCTCTTCTTTCTCCTGTTCATGTGGTGCCTGACTTTCTTCCACACAGTCCTCCGTGTCATCTCTTTATAAGATAAACAATGAGACATGTTACCATTCTGCTGTCGCCACAGCAAGAGGAAATACACCTATTGTGATTGGCCAATTCTCAACGGTTAGAAGAACACTACTCATGGCACTGAGATTGGTTTGTCAAAAGTGAAATGTAAGTTGTGGTTTACCATTGAAATTATTCCCACCACCCTTCTATTTTGAATGGCCACATGCCCTACACATGACATGATTGTGGTTTTACGTCTGATGTCATTCCTGCCACAACCCTCCCAAACCCCATTGGCCTGGGCTTGGGACAGATGCATTATATCAACAAATAAGATATTCACCCGATGACTTTTTCCCATTCTTGTGATATATGCGATGAGCTGCTCTTTTGAGTTTCTATGATTTCATCATCGCTAGCGCTGCTCGCATCCTTGCTTTCATTTTCATCTTCTGAATGAGATTCCTGTGAAGAATCAGCACTTTCATCGTTCGCTAAATCCTCTTGTGATTGTGCTGGGTCTTTTGCGGGCCGAGTCTCTTTATCTGTCAAATGCAAAAATAGTGATGACGGACCATAACATGGTAAATAAGATAACAAGATTTTACACTTACCCTTAGGTTTCTGAGGTGCCACACATTCAATAAGGACCACCAGCACCTGAAAAAGTATGACAAAAGCTAGCTTTGTAACTAATAGAATTTAACTATTACTCAATTGCACAAATAAATAGTTAAGGTAGACTTGGCAATAACAGTTTGATCGATAGAAAGATGAAAATACTAAAAATTTGAGAACCACAAAGCGTTACGAATAACCAAACTGTCGTTTTAGTCAAAACAGCATTGTCGGTCTACCCCTTGCCTACCAATGCCTCGTTACCTTGTTATTAATCCGCAAATATACCTCAGATCATGTCGATGGAGTATGAAGTTTTTGTATGTATATATGTAAGAAGACTGCTAAATGCAATCCGATTTTGGATATGACAAAGACAGAGTGCACATCATGTCAACTGCTAATTACCATCTACTGGTATGTATAAAATATGATTTGCACTCACCAAGCCAAGCAATAACCCAGTAACAACAGTAGCAATTCCAAACAGTATATAAGCGGTTGTGCTGGAGTATCCAAATTTTTCTGTTAGAGTTTCGTGAAACACCTACACATTTTAAAGACGATTTTAAATATATGATATCACGTAAACTGCATGTGTATGAGCATATGGTAGAGTTCTTTAGCTCACCTTAATTACCATTGAAGTTTGAAACAGCCAAGACATCAGAGTCATCCTAAAAAAATGACCATGCAATATGTATCAGTATCATGAACTGGACAACTACCCAAGTATACAATGCATTACTCAGGCAGCAGGATGAAAGTCTAGACACTTACGTGATTGCATCTGGGTGTCTGTACCAGGCCACCGGATCAGTTCCTCTCCACAGCTTGTCCTCTACATATCTGTGCAGTGAATTTGAATCTCTCTGACCAACATATCTCCGAAACTCGCCTTCTTTTCCACTGCAACAAAAAAAATTCGAACATTTACGAAAAAACACAAGCAAATTTTGCTTGCATAAAGAAAAGTGCGTACATTGTCATACAAGAAAGAAGGCAAAAAGATTAATTTCATATGGATGGACCGATGGACAGACACTATAACTGATAAAGAGGAGGGAATTGAGTTTTGCAAGAACGCGCCTAGGTAAAATCAAGCAACAACTGGTGGACTTGGACATGCAAAAGAGGCTATGAATATTATACTCACTGATAGATGGTAGGTAGTGCAGTAACAATGAATCTTCCACTTAATGCTAGAAAAAGTAAAAATCCTTAGTACCAGCAACAAAAGGTGGGAATAGTTGACAAAAAGACTTGGTTAGATCTTTAAGGCTAGGCTAGTGGCCGTACGAGTATCCCTTTTATCGGTAATCTCATCCTCGTCGACCCAAGGCCTAGGCACCTACGTATACGAGTCATGAGGGGTTGTAATTGTAATATTTTTTTCAAGTGAAAGAGGAAGCAGTTAAGGAATAGAACCAATTCATTTTGACTCCTAAATGAAAGGAACACAAAACTCTTCTCGCAAAAAAAAACGTTTGACACAATCATGAAGATCAGGGGGAAGTATAAATGATTTGAAAGAAGAACTCAGTATATCCGGATGCAGTAGTTTGAACAGCATGTAAAAAAATTTGTTACAAGTGCAATTAGGCCAACAATCATCAACATCACACCTGTCTCTTCATTGATATTGACCTCTGCCACTCTAATCTTCAAATCATCGCTCCACTCAGCAAACTGTTTGTAATCATCCTCCATTGAATGACAAGCTGGACACCATGGTGCATAACTGAGAAAGATGGTATTACAGTATCTATTTATAATGGTAAACCATAGCCGATGCTATTCCGGTTCATTTTCACACACTTAATGCACTGACACAAAATTCCGTGCCAAGATATGGGTACAGTAACAAACTAGTCATAGGATGTAGGTAGCATAGGAGGTAGGCTACAGGCTCACATGCAACTCTTTGTGCATAGTTGAATAGACTAACAACTGTAAAGGGAAAAATCACCACACAATCTATTAACTGAGTCTTGAACATCAACTTACAATTTAATCATCCATTCTCCTTGAAGTATATCCCTCCAGTTTTCTGAGGTTACCGTGAGAATTTTATCTCTCTTTGCCAGGACTTGCGGAAACACTAACAGTGCAATAACATAGCAGATACGCAACATTGGTAATGTGTTGTATTCCAAGGATGCCCAAAAAAGCACACTCTTAGGATATATTTTATTTATAATACCGTAGGCCTACTATAATTTAAAATTCAGTTTATGCAGGCAGCGCAGCAGCGAGGTCAGAACAGCGTCAATCAAATCTTGTTAGACCTGAACTTGACAACCCTGATCCCGTGTCTGTACCTAACCACTCCTTTTAGGGTAGAGTAAAAGAAACCTCAGGATTACGGTCAACTCACCGCTGCTTCTATTTTGCTGCACCGGCACCCATTTCGCCATCATGATATCTGATACTGACGATACCCAAAATATACACAATACGATATTAACTCATCGCCTAGTTTTTACCGTTAAACTCAATTCACAAGCTTTCGGCGGCCTGCTTCTTCAACAACCTTCCGTGACTCTATCCTGTCTCCTGTCCCCCTACAGATACATCTGTATCTATTGTAATGTCCACCCGAGTGAATATAAAACTTTGCTGTACTCCAGAAGTGTCCATGTGTCGCTAGAGTGTAGTGTTGGGTAATCGTAGATTCGCTTCGCTGCGTTCGCTCTGCTTCAGTGCACCTCTTGGAATACAAGGAACTGTAGCAGCAGCAGATGTTTACTACTTGCAGCCCTGCACATAGAGGAAGTAGGAGAGCTGACCTTCGGAGCGAACGCTGATACGGTACAAAGTCGTTTTTGATACAAAGTTGTTTTCTCTGGATTCGCGTCTGGAGGTTCTGAGCAGAAGTTGCTTTCGTTAGGTTTGTACAACAAAAGCATTATGACAAAAATTGGGATTGCATGCAATATTGGGGGAGTCATTGTACTAGTCTCCGTAATATCGCTGTACAGCTTCTACTATGCACCGAATGCTCTGGCTCAAAGACCCTCATGGAATAGACCTACAGTAGATTTACTACCAGATGACCAGCCAGACAACATTTTCTGGATTGTACAGGTATGAACCATTTGTTGTTCGATATCATGCCTCATATAAAAGGCTATTAAGTTCATACAGAACAAATACTGGTGATATTTTTATCTTTTGTATAAATATATACATATTTTCACTCAGGTGTCGGATATTCATATCAGCAGATTTTGGGATCCACAACGGATTCCGGACTTCAAAGACTTCTGCATCCGAACCCTTGGAGCTATAAACCCAGATGTTGTCCTTGTAACAGGAGATTTGACCGATGCCAAGTCCAGAAATAAATTGGATTCCCAACAGTACCTGGATGAATGGGAGTCTTATCAGCAAGTATTAGAAGACTCTGACGTAACCAGGCGATATATTTGGCTTGACATTAGAGGCAATCATGGTATGGAAATATTATGTTTATTATCAAACTACAGTAAGATGAATGCGCCCCTCTAAATATTCTCTTGTATTGGATAAATCGACCAATTTAGGTCTACCAATTGGAATATATGTACAGAAAATTTATGAGTTGTCTCGTGTATCTGCAAATTTGCGTCCATCATAGTGGCTCCCAGGTCATGTACTGCACTTGCCTTCCTACAAGGCATACCACTGCCTCAAGCACAGCATGTCACCTAATCATTGAATATCACTTCATCAATTTACAGATGCATTTGATGTTATAAATGCACGTGATCCAAACTCGAATCCATATCTAAAATACTCTGGAGATAAAGGAAAACAAACGTCCAAAGTGTTTCATCTGAACAAGCCGTATGGCAAGTATTCGTTCATACCAGTGGATGCAACAATGATCCCAGGACCAAGAAGGCCATATAATTTTGGTGGTATGTGATAAAACATTCACTACTTTGCAGCATTAAAATGGATCCTAGCTGATATATATATCACAGGTTATTTGAACGACGTGAAAATGACGACTCTCGAAGGATTTCAATCAGAAGTGTCAAAGAGCAATTTTACAATTTGGTACAGTCATTATCCAACTTCATCAATAACCTCACGTAGCCCGGGTGTCCGAAACCTAGTGGGTCAGACAGGGTCTCTCTATATTGCTGGCCATCTCCACACTCTTGGAGGACTATCATCATCATTATATGCATTAAACTCAGAAGGTAAGCTTTGAATCTTCTTTCTACAAAACATTTGCAACGCCTCACAAGCAGACATTGCACAATAACATGATTACATTCAGGTTTCGTGGAACTGGAAGTGGCAGATTGGCAGTGGGATAGAACATATCGGATAATAGCCATAGACCATGATTTGATGTCATTTACAGACCTAAAATACAAAGAATGGCCTGCTATCGTTCTAACAAATCCCAAATCGGCAAGACTAATGATGCCAAAATTTGAACCTTTGAAGCGCATTGCCTTGTCCAGTCATATTCGGTAACAAATGGCTTCGATTTCAGAATAACCTTGATTTTTATTCAATGTAATGCCAACAGCTTTCTGATATTTGATCCATGGAAAATAGTGGAAGTACACATCAGTATTGATGGCAAAGAACACGTACACAAACCAATTCAAGTGAATGGTACAAATTTGTGGGTATCAAGGTAATACAATCATGCTTTCTGATGGTTATGTCTGTTGATGTGTAAACAATGCTTATGAGTATTATGCGATATGAAATGACCAGTGTTGCAAGACTTCATACAATTGTTTGATATGATAAGCTTAGGTTGGTGTGTGACATTTTAATGCTTTGGCGTTCAAATATCTTGAATTACTGCTTTTCTTAATATACGTATATCATGCCCTCTTCACCTTTTGAAGTCATGGTATTCTTCAGCATCTCTATGGAACGCATTTCTTTGAGTGCCCAGATTACCGTTGCAGATGAAAAATCATCATGACCTAGTCTTTCGTTACAATCCAATGTATGTGTTATAGATGGGATCCATCAGCATATTTGCAAGGCATGCATGAAATCACAATAACTGTGCAAGATTCAAAAGGTACCACCAGAAGCATCAGTCAGCAATTTAGCTTGGATGATTCATGGACTGTGAACTTTGGCTGGTTCTCTCCTTTCATCATGCTGTCCGATTTTCCCAGTTTGGTAGGTCCATACATTTTAAAATTAACAATCATTCTTGCGATAGCAGCCTTGTTTTTCATAGCTTTTCTGCATATTTCACACAATTGTTTTTGCATACATTGGAGTGCTGGTCATAATCAGAACTGGGTATTTAAATTGTGCACCAGCAATGGTCACAAAGTTGTCATATCTTTTGAAGGATGACTTTATCTTTTACGGGCTAGTTCTCTTTCCCGTAAACCTGGCGATAGGTAGGTTTCGTGATTTGCTTGAATTGATGATGCTATTTCAATGGCGCTATGTGTGCAGGACCTTGGTTTGTTGGAGAAGTCATCAGTGGCAGGATCGGCATATGCTTTTCATATGGTTTACTTGTAGATGGTGTCTTTCAACCTGATGATGTAACACTATACAAGGATGGAATAGAAACCGTAAGTTGCCAGCGCAGTACCGTAGGCAGGGCTCATTTGTGCATATGTTAACCCTTCGGCAATATTCGCACACATCCCATTTGCTGTTGCGACAGTGGGAAATGATTTGGAAGCCTGTTTCCTCAATAATAAAGAGGCATACAGATGTAGAAACAGGTGTAACACTGAAGACATGGAGCTGTCCCTGGGAGTGGTATTAAAACTTAAGAGGTGAACACGGCTATTCCATCCCGTCTTGGATGTTGGATATTCATTAATCAACAGCCTCTCAAAAAATTCCAGGTTATCCTTCTATACCTGCCAGCTTCAATTTTCTTGATGGAACTTAACTATACAAGTGGCAAGGGAAAAAACACATTGCAGAGAGCAGTGCAATGGCCGCTCTCTAGTCTTCTTGTGGCTTATTTGTTCTTCATTGTCATCAACTTCTATGCAGTATGGTCATTGTACCAGTCTTATGGCTACATCTCTACATTATTTAGTCCTTTTAAACTGTGGTGGACCTGTTTTCTCGTATGTACTACACTTCGTATTTATAACAAAGAGATATACTTAAAATGATATATTGTTCCATTGTTTGTGCACTTCATAATTTCTAAATACAGTATCTTGACAGATCTAAATGACTGGTCGTGGATTTACTTGCGCCAAAGCAATATGGCCATCCAATCACTAATCCGTCTTACCAAGGTCACAACTATGCAGTTGATGGTATCGGCACTATGGTCTACATTTCCTGTATTTCACCATTGAATTTTAGATGCCTCGGGTTATCCAGATACCATGAAAAGTAGACAGTCCAAAAGTTGTTAGATAATGTTATCATATGACATACATTTTGAGATATTTGACTGGATGCACACGAGACAACTGCCCAGACGCAGTAAACAAAATATGCAGCCACTTACTCTCTCTCTCATTGAAGAGTGGGGTTGGTATTGTTCACTCAGGGGCTACACCTCATTTTCATTCAATAGCATATTCGGTATCCCTTTTGTAATCGGAAACATTCTGTCCGATTCTGGGCACTTTAAATAACCGGAAATAACTTCAATCTCCATGATGGCATGATGCACTTTCTTCAAAAAATCTTCATCTCCACATTCTGTAGAAGGCTCGGTGGGCAACATGTCGGGTTTTCCAACCTGTGGTGTAGATGTGGTAAATGAAAAATGACACTTAATGTTACCAGTTATAACATACCATCTCCAATGCTTTCAACAATGCACCCCATTCTAGCCTTGGAATCATCCTCGTTATGAATTCGGGATTGAAATCTACTTCTACCTCCCTCATCTCATTTGCCTGAATCAATAATTTTAAATCGTCAGGCCTGTGCAAAAACATAGCCATTTGGTGAGCACAATGCCTTGGACCTCCCCTGGATGGATTTATGGATATATGTAAATAGTTTTACCTCAATAATGAAAGGATAACCTGACTTTACACCTTTAACCGGTGACGTCAACATGTTATGAGTTAGCAAACGCATTCTTTGAATCAGGGACACCCGCATCTACTGAGAAAAAAGGCAATGAAGTGTCTGTAAACAAATGGTAACCAGGTAACGGCACATAAATTCTGAGGAGGTGGAGACCGGTCATCAAGCTCAAGCATATAACATTGTGGAAAGCGAATAAACAGCCTATACCACTCACTCAACAATCGTTGTCCAACAAGAGGAGACCCACCCTCGCTCCTCTCGCCAATGCCGATTGCAACAATGTAATACCCTAACGCCGGTCCCATCAGCCTACCCTTGCTACTACTCTCATATCGCCTCGACATTACATATATACATATCCATACATACACTCATATATATTCGCCTGAAATAGCAGGTCTGACAATAAAAGGCCCAGTCGAAAGCGCACGTGAGAGATGAGGTAAACAAAGTCAAAGCGACAGAGATCATTGAGAGAGAGAGAGAGAGAGAGACCTCGGCATGAACCTCGGTCATTTGCGCGATCAAGCGAAACAGACAACAAGGTTGCTACATGCAGTATGTGGGGTAGCTATCAGGAGTTTCAAGGCCACTACGGGCTCGTCGCCATTGCAAAAGCTAGTCTATGATCCAAACCCGTACTTGGCCTCTTAGCATTCTTGCAACATCTTCCGCAAGGTGGCCCCCGTGAAGTGGTGTTCAAATTAAAACTAGATTCGCAGAAACTGATTTACAGGATTCAGCCTAACTATTCTATATACTATACAATTGTATGATGATATATTTGAAGTAGAGAAATCAATTTAATATTTCATAGATGACATGCATTGCACAGAATTAATATGTGGGATAGGTAGGCCTACTCGCGATTTGTCCGAAACCACAAGTTGTTGTAGCCTACCTTTGTTGACCTTGGTTATAGGGTTTATATAATAGACTTTTGCCACTTCCATCCCTTTCGTCGAAATCAGAATGCTATGATTTCTAATGCATTGGACATAGAATAGGTCCAACACTACAAGCAAACTCACGAAACACGAGTAGGTTCCACACCTCACCGATAGGCACAAGTAGAAAGCGCAGACGCGAGTTAACGCCGGAGACCGACTAGACATGTGTCAATGTATGACGTCATTTGATTGAAAGGTCGATATCGATATAAAAAGGGATTGCTCCAAAACTGACGAAGCAAGAAACCTGAAATTTACATAAAAATATTTCGTGGTCGCACTGATATTATAAGAGAAATGCGACCATTAAGTTTTCCAGGCTGTTTTTCTGCTGTACGATTGTATAGTATTCAGACCACTACGTGGCTAAATCCAATGAAAGGCTGATACTTTGAGCATAGTCTGGTAATTTGATAAAAGATGGTTTGTAGCAATTTGATTAACGATGCCCCACTAGCTAGTCGATATCAATGACAATGCTCTCACAAGAATAATAGAGCAGATGGAAGAAGAAGGCAGTGAAAAGGCAAACGAAACCTCGTCCTCGTCAGCGCTTTAGTTCATCGAGACTGGCTTCCCTTGTAGACAGACTCAAAGTAGGCCGACTTCTCTAAATATCGCTTTTTTTTGCCAACTGTTTGCTACATAACAGCAAAGGAGAATATTAGTACCACGTGTCGGCTGCTCTAATAAATATGAACGTGATTGCATTTCGGTAGAACACATCTAGACTCTAGTTGTGAGGTACTAGTTCTTCGCCACCGGCCGTAGAACTCTGATTCATCTCAGCTTGCGGCATTGGTAGCAAGGAATAATGAAATTGATCTGGGTGCTATCTGCGCTTTTCTCGATTGGGCATTCTGTGTTACGCGAGAATTTATACGAAGTCGATCATTCTGCCGGACAAATTCGACGGGAAAATGGAAGATCAACCACAACATTTTCCTTAGCGAGCGAGACAATTGTCTTCTACGACAAATTCTACGATGAAGTCACGGTCAGTCCATCTATATTGTTATCGATTGGTTATATGGCTATGTTGCAATTATGTGACTATACGATAGGCCTTATTAATTGAGCTTTATTCAAGTATTCGGCTTGTAATTAACCTCGGCTTACCAATAGTTACAATGTTTTGCGAGTCTAATAATTTTTAAACTGTTGATGCGTTGGAGCACAGTTTTTTCCGTGGTTGATATAAGCCTAGCCTAATTACAGGTAAATACGAATGGTTTCATTACTCTCGGAACCAGTTCGGCTGGAATCTCTAGCGGAAGGGTTCTCCTCGCTCCTTTTATGTCTGACCTTCATAACGCGGAAAGTGGGACAATTTATTACGAGGAAAGACGCGATCAACAAACTTTGGCGAGAGCAACTCGAGACGTTCAACGAGCGTTTGACGATGGGATTGCCAGGAATTTTCAAGCGAAAGCGGCCTTTATAGTAACTTGGAGTAGATTGCAAAACCAACAGCACCAAGGGGTGAGTTGAGGTCTGATAAATTCGGGCGATGGCAAGATTTAAAGTTGAATTATATGCGTTTAGGTACATTTTACTTTTCAATGTGTCATCGCGTCCGATGGTCACGCAAGCTACGTGATCTTTTTGTACCCGTCGGATGAGTTGGTCGCAAATGCAGATGAACTACGCCAACTAGTAACTGCGCGGTAAGCGTTAGATTGTTCCGTGTTTTTTTACGATTCTCTTTGTTATCTGATGTTGAAACATTGCACTCAGGGTCGGATTTAGCAACGCCGGAAATGAACAATTGGAAGAATTGTCTGTGGCGGAACTCGTTGAGTGCGTATTTTTGTGTTCCTTTATCTGGCTATATCTAGTCTCTTGATATCGTTATGGGTGATTGCTCAGTCTCAAAATTTCCGGAACGATCTACTTAACCCGTAATTTTGCGGCATTGTGAGAATTGCAGATGTCCACATATACAGTACGTCGAGGTTAGTGTGCAACGGTCCAGCAATGAGGAATTTGAGCAATTGTACTACTCAATCGAGCGTACAAATTGCATCCTATTGCGACATTTAACCTTATACTGTCAACTCACACGTACTTACACTGACATGCCTCATGACACTGTGCATTACTCAGTGTGTTCAATAGAGTTCGGTTCACATTGTTCACAATCATATATAATCCACAAATGTCTCGTGTCTGCAATATAAAAATTTCGCAAAACCTTGACTTCTGTTATAAATCACCGTGACATATTGGCTCTAGTCCTGTTGCCATCATAATTCCATCATTAGTTCTACGGACAAATGTAACAATTTATGATGACAGATATATCAGACGCGTAGCGTAGGTACCTTGACTCACGCAAGATTGATGAGGTAAAGTAGGCCTACAGTATATGTTGGCTGAAACCTCATCATATTATCGTAATAAAGGTTGTCACTTCATATAGATAACAAACTGTGACAATACGCAGGGAAGGGTTTTTGTACAATGGGTCGCCTACACGTAGTGCGCTGGTCCCATTGTGGCAGGAGAACGGTATAGGCTAATCCTACAACAACGTAGAAATGATATATATCTTTTTTTTGCAGCGGAGGCAATGTTGCTTCTGGTGTTTGGGTATTTCAAATCGGCGGAATACTTGGATTACTTGACGAAAGAATCTCATCTCATCATATGAAATCCGCAGCCAAGGACCATCGTCGACGTGATTCAGGGTTTGAAGCCCCGGATGTGAACGGTAGGCCTACAACAGTTTTTATTGTGTTGGTAAAATGAATTAGCGAAACCTGGTGTCAGTATTATAGGTTTGGGAAACACATATTATCCATAATTTTTTCAGTCGATGATGACTACAATCCCGGAGAACCCGAGTGTGGCAACGCTTTTTGCGACCCATTTACTTCGAGCTGTCAGACATTTTCAGAAGGTTCTTGTTGCGTTTGCCTTGACGGATTTGTTGGCAATGGAGAACAATGCGTTTCGGAAAGTTAGCACTTTTCGTGTTTTTGCATGCACATTATGCAGCTAAAGTTCCTCGTATCTAATTTGATTCATTACTAACAGTTGAAAGCATTCCTATCAATCCGGCAGTAAGTGGATATTTGATTGTCATGAATCCTGACAATTCATGGTCAAATGAGTCGGCTGCTTCGATGACTCAGCACTCTTATCTCAGTCTTGAAGACGGCAGAGCATTTACGGCATTAGCCGGGGATGGCCAAGGATCTGGAGTCTCTGTCCGGCTTATTCTTGCATTGCAACCTATGGCCATTTTCACTTCCACGCTCGGATGGCTGATTGCGAAACCGGAACATCCGGCAGTGAATGGATTTCAGTATTCAGGTAGGCTATCATGTTTATCGTATAAACCAGTACCAAAGACGATTGAGTCCAAATGAACGTCGCCTGGTGTTAAAATGGAGTATATTATACACGAACATTATACATGCGGTTACGGTGAACGGGAGATAAATTGAGTGACGGTATTTACGTTTTAGGTGGCAAGGTTGTCAGCGATACATACATTCGGTACACGACTGGTGCATATGAATTTCGCATCATACAACAATTAGATGGATTTCAGGATGCTCCTGAAGTGGAAAACAAGGCTTTGAAGGGCACAGTGACATTCAACGGACGATTACCATCTGTCGAAGCAGGCGTGGAAGTTTCGTACAGTGACTATTCTCAGGTTTACATGAGAACTGGTCCAGGTGAATTCATTTTCCCGAATCTGCGAAGCTGATGGCATAATGGCAAAATGTAGGCCTATGCTACAAGTAGACGTATTTGAAATTGCCCATTACGTCGAATAAAATGCTTTCTCGTTTAGCAACATTTACTGTAAGAAAATATATTGGTACGGTACATCATTTTGTACTTCTAATTGAAAGCTGACACTGATTGTTATCGTTTCGGATTAGCATAACCGCATCAGCGCATCCTGTTTTCGCTTAAATGCTTACTTTGTATACAGGCACTATAAGATCGAGGGGAACACTGAGCTACAAAGTTGGCAACGACACTCATTCTTACACCATTGATCAAAGTATCAAGTTTGACTCGTGCGATGCCGCGTATGAAAATGTTTGTGATTTATTTACAACTTGCGTCCTGTCGCCGTTACAAATGTCCTTCTCTACATGCTTAGGTACCGCAAGATCTAACAGTTGACGTCAGCAATGTCTACACTAAGTACTTCAAAACGGAACGTAGTCTCCGCTATGCCATTGATAATATCATTAAGCCAACGGATGAAGGTATATGCCAGATTCTTGAACGTCGACTTTTAATACAGAATAAGGAAAGCCTTTTTGGTTATCAGTTGGTGTGCGTCCGACCGAGCCAACACCACCGAGTCCACCAGAAACCCAGCAGCCGGTAGTATCGTCAGAGGAAACATCGCTGACAATTTGTGAACGTCTTCTTGCGGATGCAAACAAGTTTGTCGATGAAAATCCGTTTAGTTCTGACACCTATTTCATACCAACGTGTACCGACATCGGGTTGTTCGCTCCTCGGCAATGTCAGGCTTTTGACGCTGTTTGTTGGTGTGTCAATCAAGAAACGGGTGAAGAAACTCTGGACACGAGATCCGAACCTGGTGAAGGATACCAGCTCGATTGTTCAGGTATTATAAAATTGATTCACTGATTGATGTATTGCGTGCAATTGATTAAACTCCCGTTTCTTAGATATCCAATCAACTGATCACCGTACTCCATGTCAAATCGCCCGCGCGAACGCAGAAGATGGCAGAACAGAAATCGGGAGTGATTTCAGTTCAATGTATATGCCGCGTTGTATGGAATCAGGAGCGTTTGAACCAGTCCAACAATTACCTGACGGGACATTTATGTGTGTTAATTTTGACGGGGAGGAGATTTCCAGGAGCAATGAAGAACCACAGTGTAAGAATATCGAGGAACATAAAGAGATTGAATATTCAATTTTGAGTTTCATTGTGTAATTAAAAATGTTTTCAGGTCTGACACCCTGCCAAACTGAGGCCTACGTTGCGAAATCTAGTAACGTGTTTTTGAAAACAGATTTATTTGAGATCAGTTGCACTGAAGACGGCGAATATGCAGCATTGCAGGTACATCAGGGTGCTATCTCATACACAATATTCTTATAAGCCTACGCCTATGCTTCAGTTTTGTATGAAATATCCATAATATCGTGATATTACTTTTTTTACCAGTGCGTAGAGACATACTGTTATTGTGTTGACACGGATGGAAGAGAATACGATAATTCTCGCGTTGAAACTACCAGCATTTATGGTGACAGCATTCAACCCGACTGCGAAGGTGATTATGAAAAAGTGTATGACTATCGCGGCGTAGGTTTCAGTCGGTTGAACTCCTAAAGGGAGCATTCGCGCTATCCTTCATTAAGATAGATGGATTCCTGTTTTTGGGAACTTGACATTTTCGAGCAATGGACTCGGGGGTTACCTTATTGACGTCTTGATCGGCGACCGGTCTAGTGGAAAAACAAAGGACCAGTAGACTCTGTACTTCACACTCGTACTCGTGTTTCTTACATTAACGAGCATGTGACGTCTTACGAGATGACGTGGTTGAAGGATTGCATCGTTTGCAAGTTACCTCGAAAATCGGCCGTCTTCTTGCAAGACTTGTCCATTGTCGGGAGGCCACGGCATATTAAACCCGCTGATGTTATGACCAAACGTATAGGCCTATGTCGGATGCCCTTCATGCCGCTTTATCCATCCCATTGCTACGGGCTTCAAACCCAACCGCGATGCAAAGCTATACGATGCAAAGCGCTTTCTCACATATGTAGCGATTATACAATTGGTTCTAGATTTTCGGATTTCGACAGTTCGTTCGAGCACAACTACAACGACAACAACCACTGTCGCAACTACAACATCCACCGAACCAGTTCCTCCTCCTAGTTCTCCAGCGCGGTTGATATTTGCACAGTGTATGTATAGCCTATATAGTCATATATTTGATTACAAGCAGTGTCGTTTGTATCAACAATTACGCATATTCCTCAGCTATGGGTATCAATTCCATCAACCTACCAATTTCGAGAAACAACTTCAATTCTAAACGTCTATACGCAAGTTCGGACCAACGAGCAGTAGCATTGTCATATGACTGTTCTTCTGGGCGATACTTTTGGACTGACGTTGCAAAGCGACGCATATTCAGTTCCAAAATTGACGGAGACGGCACCAGAACAGAAGTTATATCGAGTGGGATTCGAAGCCCTGAAGGTACTATATGTTGTTTTTTCCTCACCCAAGGATCACTTATGTATGCTAAAACAATGGCGAAAATACAGATCTACGTAAGAGTGGTAAGACGCGCCAAAATGCGCGCTCATGGGTAATGGGCATAGGTGGAAAAGGCACCGTTATATATAGACCACCCGCAGCTTTGCCACAATCCTATGTAAAATAGGATCGATGGTGCAGGCTCGACACCTACTCGAAAGATTCCAGCCGCACCGCTACCGCACCTCTCATGCTGCATTCAATGGCGTGAATTTAAAAACAACACTGAATGGTATGCATCGATGTATGCTTCATTGCGACAGAGTTACGTCAACTCTCTTAAAAATTTAATCTCTGTCTAGGCATCGCTGTCGATTTCATCAATGGCAACATATACTGGACTGACTCGGAATACAATCGCATTGAAGTTGCTAAATATGACGGATCTTCACGCGCTGTCATCGTCAACAGTGATTTGGTGAATCCACGTGGTATTGCCGTCGATCCAATTCGTGGACGTATGTACTGGACCGATTGGAATAGAGATGCGCCTACAATATGGGTGGCTGACATGGACGGCGGCAACAAAAGAGTCTTGGTTTCTGAAGATCTCATTCTACCCAACGATATTACTATTGACTTCTACAACCAGAAAGTATGCTTCGTCGATGCCGGTAAGTCGTCAATTCTTTTTGAATTAACAAAATGCCTCATAACATTTCCGTATCTACAGGAACCCACAAAATTGAATGCATGAGTCTCGATGGTGAAGGTCGACATCCCATATATCAAATGGGACAAGTTCCTCAACCGCATCCGTTTGGACTTGTTGTTGACGGAGACATGTTGTACTACTCTTCGTGGAAAGGGTGAGTTTTACAATGCAATGCTGTAATTAGCTGTGATCTTTCGTGTATACGATGATTGCCGATCGGCATAGTTAGACATTGCGCAAGCCACAGTTGTCTGCGCTACGTATATATAGGCCCGTATCATCTTGCAAATTGTGCAAACCACACCTTGCTCTGAAAGCATTCTTAAAATCTAAGATATGTATCTACGTGAGACCCGGAGGCAATGTACCGACGAATATGTTGATTAATTTATCAGTATATATCTAGACCTATGGTATTAAGATCTACTGATAAGCATTGCGAATGGACGATTGATGTCAAATGTTGTGCAAAATATGATGCATATAATCGTTCGTTGGGCTTCTATTCCTATTGTTGTAGGCTTGTCTTAAATGCGCAGCATTTCTAAATCCGATATTCTGTTTGATGTAGATCTAAAGTCGTTCATTCTGTGAACTGGCGCACTGGAGAGCACATTGCAATTGCCAATCCTAGAGGTGCACACGGGAAATTATTCGGGGTTGAGCTGGTGCGAAGAGAGTGTCCGAGAGGTACGTTTTGTAATTCCTCTTTTGTTGTCTACGGAGGCTTCGAGAATGCAACCATGCACTCGATAAACATTGCAATCGTTGCTATCAGCTCACCACTTTAAATTGGGCCAAACAAATACACTTTGCGACGGTCTGTGCCGATTTATTTCTCGCTCCTTCGCAGTTACTGTAAATGTAATCGCGAAGAAGTTATACTTCTATTTATATTTCGTTCTTGTATCTTTTCAGCGGGTGCGTCTGTGACATTAACCCTTTGCTTCTGTGTATGCGTAACGTATCATTGGCAATTAGATCTCCGCCAGTACAACAAACCCGCCTGAGATATATAATTATATATATATCGAAAACTCGCCACATTAACTACGACCTCCGACGACATTGGTCGGACCTACACTATAGCGTACTGTATATACGCATTGTCATTAGAATTCGTACGATCAGCAATACCGTGATTGCATATAGGCCTATCCACTACTGGCCCAGGCCAATCTATCGTTACCAACCTTGCCTTTGAAGCATATCTGCAACTGAAGGTCGAATCGTACTCGGTATATTATATGATTATGAGCGAGAGGCGAGCGTTGCATTTTAGCCAATATGCCGTACGGTTTGACGTGACGTTTTTCCTGTAGGCCTATTCTACCATCTCGATACAGTAGTATAGACGTGCAGATCTTGCGTAGCCTACTTACTATGCATAGGTATATACAGGGATTAGAAATCCGTGGGTCTATAGCTAATGTCGTAAAATATAACCTAAGCTTGATTTAGGGAGATAAGAGATACTTCGCCGTTACTCAAATGTTCTACCGAAAATTCTACCGAAGATCAAAGAAACGTTGAGTGCTTAAATAATTATCCATTCACATGCTTGATACCGCAGCAATTAGTGGGATTGCCTAGTTTGGATGTTGAAAGTCGGGAATGATTTAATTAAAGATCGATATTGGCCTATGTAATAATTCTAATATTCATTCGGAGGCTTAAGAAGTGGACTAGCCACTTCTCTTGTCTACGACTAGGCCTATACTATAGTACAGTATAATTACATCCCTCGAGTTATTTTGGTGTAGCGAGATACCGACGAAAAATGTCTCCTCGTGCTAGGCTAATAGAATTCAAACGAATATTCTTAGAATCGCCGAAGTCGATGCGGTCACAAATAAGAACAGTCGGCTATAATTAAGCCTCCGCCTCCTATACAGTTTCTAAGCAATATTAATATCCACATTGACTGATATTTTTCAGGATACAACAGATGCTCTTACAGGGACAACGGAGGCTGTGCTGATCTTTGCCTCCCCATTCCTGGCGGTAACAAGTGTAAATGTGGTGCAGGTTCTCCCGGCTGCGACGAGTCCTAAACTACGAAGAATATTTCTCATATCGTATTCGCAGATGTTTTAACCTTAGGCCCACCAGGAATGCTTAAGACGTAACTAAATCGATACTTATACTTCATGCTATCTATTTTAATCTATTGTGTATAGGCATTTAGCTAATGTTTGTAGCTTTTATTTCTGCAGTAGTAGGCCATTTTCACGAATTAAGCAGACTCGTTTTCTGGGAACGTTGGTCTTGTTATCAGCCAAAATATCTTACCGGTAATCTGACTGCTCAATGTTAACCATGTTTCGAAGTCGAATTTCATGTACCGGCTGTTTACATTATGGATGATAATGTCGATGGGTCACCGTTGTATTTATTTTGGTGTCGCGATTAGTTTAGTTTCTGAAGTAGCGGACGAGTGGAGAATTCCTCGCAGACGAATCTAGCCGAAGTCTAAGAAAAATCTCAGGTCTAGGCTACCTACCGCGAAATCGATTAAACCGTCTCCGCGATATTCTCGAAGACCACAATTTCATCGATGTAGAGGGTTTATTTGTTTGTTTATTTGGAATTTATGGCGTTTTCAACTATACTAAGGTCATTTACGCCAGGTCAATACTTCCGGCTTATAGCCCGGATCAATATCACAACCACGACTCTCCGCACCTCCCCGAAACCGATGTCGAGGGCTAATTTGCCTAATCAATTTTCTGCCATTAGCTTTTTAAAAGGAAAACCACGACTAGCAGAACCCAATTTTGCCTTCGTCCGCCTGCAACTTGTGCGATCTCCTACATACACAATTTTCACCACCATATTCAATTATCATGTAGACCTACTGTAACTGAGGCATGCCGTCACCAGGCGACTGGCGGAGATATTAGGCCTATATACTTCGTAATTGGACCGGTATGAACCGCTCCAGGCGTCCTGCGGTAGGCTATTCGGTCGTGTGACAAGATGCGTTGTAGGCATTTAATACGCGAACGACGCCGCCAGCATCAAGGCATTTACCTTTACCATACCAGGATACTACGCGTGAATGCGATGGTTCTGAGTTTGTCCCGCAACGCCACCTAACGAGAAAGGGTTGCTAGCGAGAAATCGGATGGTCAGCAGAGTAGATGATACCGAACCCACATCGTTCAATCAATTATCTATATCTTACAAAGATTGAGGGGACCTGTATTTTCTCCTACTAAAAAAGTTTTTATAGCAGTATAGCAACTTCAAGCATAGCCTCTATACTGGGATATATAGCTCTATCATAGAATGTAATGTAATGATTACATGCTCTATGCTTCAAGGATGACGAAAGGTCACGACGGCTATCCGTCACGGTTGCGTAAGCTCTTCTTCACTCCATTCAGCCATTGGTTCGTTATGGCGAGCGGATATGTTGGCGGCAGCGATGGAGGGCAGCCATTGGACAATGACGACGAATCAAGGTACAGTGGTTTTTATTATTGTTCACCAATGAAAACATGCCCGTGAGACCGGTAGAATGATTAGATGCTTGGGTGGATGCCGACGGGACGAGCGTGAAATTTCTCTTGGACGTTAGCGATCTTGGCTTTGCATATTCAGAACCACTCTTGAACATGACAGACATCAGAAAGATGACGAACACGGCAAGGGAGCCTTTCGCGAGCAAGACATATATCTCCCCATAGCCAATGTGGCAAGAATCATGAAATGCTCAGTTCCCCCGAACGGAAAGGTATGCAGCTGAGGTTCCAATATTTTTTGTCGAAAGCTGATAACAACTGTCTGATTTCTCGACAGATTGCAAAGGACGCCAAAGAATGTATGCAGGAATGCGTCTCTGAATTCATCAGTTTCATTACATCCGAGGCATCAGAGAGATGTGCCCAGGAGAAAAGAAAAACCATCAATGGGGAGGATGTTCTGTTTGCCATGTCCACTTTAGGTTTCGACCCATACGTAGAGCCTCTGAAAGTATATTTACAAAAGTACAGAGAGGTATGGTATGATAAAACCGAAAAGATCTTTTGATATGGATGTTCAATTGTTCATTTTGGTTATGTCCGTTATTGATAGTCTATGAAAACAGAGAAGACAATTCTGCAAGAGGAGCTTACTGGACGCAGAATAGACTTAATAACCAATCCTGACATCATGCAAAGCTTAATGGGCGGTAACTCCGCCAGCACACTTCAATATCACACTTATCAGTCCCAGGTAGGTCAACATTAATGATCTTGGTAAACTGCACAAATAGAAAATGTATCAACTTTATAGATTCAAGGTGACCGATGAAACAACTGAAAAATCCAGTCGCACTAAATTTAAATTTTTGTGTTTGATCATAACTGCCATTTTTCTTTTCTCTTTCAAATTATACATTAATTGAATCGGAACATTAGCGTTATGTTGCACAGTGGACATTTACATCAGAAGTGGTTGTGTGGGTAAGCTGCGCGATTAAGCTACCGAATTCCATGACAAGTGATGACATGTCAGCAGCGCAGTTTGTTACGTGGGGTATGTTAGTTGCTTCTCGTTCGCAGGTTACGCTCAACTTCCTCATAGCTTCCGCAGCTTGATGAATTTGTGACATCTGTTAGTGGAAAGTTCTAGAGATATATTATTTTAAAGCAAACAGAACACAATGTTACTGGTACCTTAGACTTTAAAAAGATATTAATTTGCCCGATGAGAATTCTAGATTCATTGAGTTCTTTCTCCATTTCACCAGCAGCTGGGTTATGAATATCAATCAACGGCATGTGATGTGTGGTGGTGTCCAGATTCTTGCACAACACGTGATACTGAGCTATATGAAATAACAGGGGTTTGTCACCTGCCTTGCGGTGGTGGCACTGTTTCAAGAAATCCTTACCCAGAGCCTCCATGAGCTTATCAACCGATGGAGCTAGGCTGTGTTTTTGTTGCTCTAACATACACTTGAGGTTGGACAGATGTTGGAGTTCAGACACCTCGTCTTCTAATTTAGATAATTCTTCATCCAATCGGCTGCTTTTATCACAAAGAAATGATAATGTGCAAGATGCCTGTAACGATGGTACGGTACCTGATATACACAATATTGAGGACTATTAATTGAGTTTCAGATAGCTAGACCTACACGATCTGCCTTTTTTTTCCGACTACTTGCTGCCAGTTGTTCGAGATGCTTCGCTTGCAAGTATCTACAGTACCAGATCTCACTGTCATCTCTTACTCCACAGCTAGGATGAACGAGATGTGTGTTTTTGATGCCTTGCTCTTCATTAATCTCCATTTGCGCTGAATGTCAAACAGATAAGTTAATAAGAATGAGTAATTACTAATTAGATATCGATGACATACAGTAGAATAGTAGATGATTCTGTGTAGTAGAATATTACTCTCTGATGAGTGATTGATAACGCACTCCAAAAAGCATCGATTACATCATGAAGTCAGTGTCCTAAACAAGTTTCTCCATTCCTAACAAAATAATGAAAAGAAAAAGATATGACAAACTTGTATCGCTCTTTGAGATTACTGATTCATTGCAAGACCAATCTAATCGATGTTTTAATGATGGAGTTGAAGTTTTCTGGGGCTTTTCCACTTTCAGACTACTGCTGGCACTGAAGGAATTACAGAACATTGAATGGGAACTTTGAGTTAAGTATATGAGCGTTGACATATTTACTTTAGACTGCCTCTGCTGCTTCGGCTTGAATTCAGTGTGCTGTTGTACGGAGCAGAATGGTTCGCAGGTGGAGCAGTTTTAAACTTGGATTTCACATGATATACCTTTCGTGCAGATTCTGCATATGACAATTTCAAACATGAAGAGCATTGACTTGAACGTCAATTTGTTGTATCTCACTTTTCACTGCGCCTTTGTCTTTGTTAGCTCTGTTTATAACCACTACAGTGGGGGAAACGGTGGTGTTTGTGGAAACATTTCCACTAGACTGCATTTGCGTTAGTCCTAGATTATGACATACCACAAGTGGATTGTGACGCTCACTAACAGAACTCTTAGATTTCAGAGTACTGGTCAACCTTTTGCTTCCACCTAAAACCGTACAACGGATGATTGGTATAAAGAATGAGCGATCCGGCTAAGTAAAACCTATAGTAAACATGATATACGTCACAAAATTTAATATATTTCAACATGAATGGTCAACTGCCGATTTGAAGGACTTTGATAGTACAGGCCTGTCTTTGACATCTGCCAGTATAAGGTCCAGACAAAATGAACAAAGTTTTGTAGATAAACGAGTAGCTAATAAGGTTGCTCAACCATTATTAACCAACAAGAACAACTTATGTAACCTACCACTCCAAACACGGAGTACTCTGACTTCAACGCTATTATACTCACTGGGTCTTGTACCTGATTCCAATACACCTTGCTTTATCTAAACAAATAATAATTGTTAGCGTCAAATCTAACTGGTCTACTGCTCAAACTGGTCTGGAAAACCCAAAACCGCTGACTTATAAATTTCTAAAAACATGGGTTTTCCTGTGGAGGTGCTATCACTGCTGGTAGGCAAGGAAAGGCAGGGAAACGATGTTCCTCATAAAGCAACGGAATATTTTTGTAAGTAAGCTGTTACAAATTGGAAGATAATAACAAATTATCCTACTTTCATTGCCCTGCATGTTGAAGAGCTTCCATGAACGAGGTTAGCAGTTCTGTGCTCCAACAATTCAGGAGCAGGTCGATATAATGTCTTTTTCGTAGAAGACATGATTTATATAGTATCACCTGGGAAATTTATCAGAAATTTGCAATGCTTCTTCTATGTCGATTTGGACCTGGGTGAGGGTGCAAATTGTTACCTAGGTTCGATATAATTATGCAAGGTATAGGCTACTGGGATTAGGAGTGTTGACAATACCGATTATCTCATCGTTGTGATTTCAACTCAACGATGGTTCCGTTCCCGTCGATCGCTCAGCCTGTTTTATCACACCCCGCTATTCTCGTTGTGTTGATGCCTTTGCGTATTTTTCTGTTACGAGAGGCATGGGGCACCTCTGCGACTGCGGTATACTGCGTAAGTGCTTATACAGGTACAATACCGGTATGTATCAAGTTACCCGTCCGTCACACTACCCCTACCTTATATAGAATTACTTACCGTTTCAAAGAAAAGTACCAGTATTGTAGAAAACACAAAATTCCTATTTCGAAAACCCAATAACAGCAGGAGACACAGATGTCGAAGCTCGCAGAACAGAACTTAGAATCGCATCAGCCAACCGGAACGAAAAAAACTGAAAATCGCGCTTGTGGTCGCGCAAGAGTGCCCACCTACGGTCAATCCCAATCTAAGCAACGAGATATAATGTCGTTGATCTAAGTCTGCAGCAAAGCACTAAAGGTCCCTCATTTTAATCGCTCAGATAAATACGAGGAATTATCGTTACCCATAGCCTTTATGATTTCGTCGCGGCTTCGTCGACGCCTATTTTCCAGCCGGCATCTGATCGTGGATTGGTCTACGTGTTGTACTACTCGCATGGAAGTCGGTTCGCCGTACCCAAACCTTAAGATTAGAAAAAACCTAAACACAAACCCAAACCATAGCAAAAATATTCAGCCTCATATTTACGCTCATCGGTTGTACTTTATTGTAGTCATTTCTCTAAGTAATACGATGCAGATAACATTAGGCTACCAATTCAATTTATTTCTATACAACAGCAATTCATTCGCGTTGGATTTAAACGCGAAGAAAGAAATTTCGTACTGATTAACCATAAAGCATTTATAAACAGTCGCTGCTACACTGGGTACGAAGAACTAGAATGTTTACGCTAAGCATCATACGAACACTTCCAACTAGAGCCGCAAGGCTTTGGTCATACACCCATCTTAAGCTATGATTGCCGCAGATACAAGTTCAAAAACGCGTTCTAACAAAACGATATATAAACAAATCGCTGGCAAAAGCGATCGCTGATAGATTTTGCGATTGGCGCCACCCCCTTTCGACAGTTGGTACAAAAAATCTATCATCCTCCACACATTGATTGAACAGAAAAAAACTCTTGGTCAGAAAGCATCGCATCCACGTGCAGTAATCACTCTATTAATCAAATCATACATAGGACGAATGCCAAGCAGGCACAATAGCCTTGACGAAATATGACTACGCTAACAAACAATAGATTATATGATAACATCACGTAAACGATTCGAATATCATGTGGGATTTTGATTAGCAGAAACTATTTACAATGCGAAATCAACCTTGCGAGAGCAGCACGCTCGACACAGCCACAAGTCTATCATCAGACATTATTGAAACACGTTGTAATACAAAAAAGGCACTCAAGTAAATTCCATGACAGAAGGATTAAAAGGCAAGTTAACACACAAACAATAAGGGCCTGGATTGGGTAGCACACAACTATAACTAGCATGGGAGCGGCGCTTGAAAAAAGTGGTCATACTGATCTTGGATGTTGTGAATAGGCGTACCTAAATATACAGTTGCACATACAGAATTAAGTACGGTACATACAAAAAGCAGAAGGAATGTGAACTGTCTGAATGACCATAGAAAGTGCAGAGAATTTTGAGTTGAAGGTTACTATCAACCCTATTCTTCATCACCAGCAGCACATCCTTCGGCACTTTGTGTACTGTCATTATCATCATCAACATTGCTAGCAGAATCCATCGCATGCCTGTATCGTTTGGAACGATAGTCTGAGGGGCCGGCGCGTCTGAAAACATCAGTAAACAATGTTAACCAACGGCGGCTGCGTCCAGTCACATTAAAATAAAATAACACAAAATTATATGAGTCCCCGCATAAGTGATCTTGCGCATGCTATCAACTTATACGTGATAAAAGTAATCATGATTTCATAAGCCCAAAATTTAAATGCGGGCAAGCTCGGTGTAGTGGTGGGTATGCCATTTAGCAAACTATCTGATCACACACAAGTGCGGCTGATTGTCTGTCAAATTTGCAGCAGTACTACCGTCACTCTTGCCCGAGATTCATTTCACAGAAAAAAGCTAGGGTAATACATATTGCATCTTGTTACCATGTAACCTATGCACCAAATATGTTTCTGAGCAAAATCAACATAAGTCATACACAAAGAATACAAAGGTATTAATTATTATCCATCTTGAAGACAGCGCGTTATTAGGAGCTGAAAGACGTTAAGCAAAGGTACAGTGTGTTAAATAATAATGTTTCCAGCATGCCCAATATC
Source organism: Botrylloides violaceus (assembly GCA_030412335.1). Classification (NCBI taxonomy): domain Eukaryota; kingdom Metazoa; phylum Chordata; class Ascidiacea; order Stolidobranchia; family Styelidae; genus Botrylloides; species Botrylloides violaceus. Next base: position 69,689 of record JASFYC010000155.1, read on the forward strand.
AACACCATCAAATTCCAACATAGACTTGTTAGAAAAATAATAATCATGGATGATGTTCGTGCATGATATGGGTGCACCTGTATTTAAAAAAATAATTGGTAGAAGCATGAAAAGTTGAGTCAAACAAACACAAATCACACAGGTTTGACGATATTTATGCCTCATGCGTTAGAGATGGACGAAAAAACAGCAGAAGACCGCAGGCATCTGCAGCATTCTGGGCATGCGTAGAGGTCAATTACCTCTTGACCGCAACCAGCCATTCCTCGATGTAGATATGCAGTGTATGTGAGAGATGTGTGCAAGCACGTTGATGACAAAATACAGACTATTTACATTGGGCAGCGCATTCGTGGTGAGACGTCAACAACATCGTAAGACAAGACGTGAACGAGTATTCATTAACACTGATTACATGAAAGGAATCACTAAGTATTTTTTTCAAAGCTTCTGGATTTTTGTGATCGACAAGTCACCCCTTAAGATCGCCACTATAGAATATATGTGTAGTATGTATGTGTTTGTACAAGTGCGTATGGGTATCGCGGTTTGTTATATGTGAGTGTTGCTTTACTCCTCTTCTTCATCACAGTCATCCTCGTCATCCATAGCAGAAGACTTGGATTTGGATATCTTGCCTTTGTAACCACCATGGCCTCTGCATTATGGGAAAGGTATTGGGACACACATTAAAACAATTACTGGTACACACACAAGTGTTATACATGAGTATACAAAAATGTTAGTATAGAAAGCGATGAAATTCAGTCAGATCTCATTCATGGTGCAATACAAAACGTCTCACTACAACAGAGAAATACAGAATTTATATTCATATAAACACCTTGACTGCCGTAAAACTATGCAAAATTTTTTGATTGTATCCGGTGGAACTAATGACAACTAAAGCACTTTATTTGATGTTAACTATACCAGGACATAGGATTTTCAGGATTCAACGCGTCATCATCAATACGGTAATTGCAGACTAATCTACTGCATTCAGCTTGCCAAATTAGTTGTACCGATATTTTCATTCATTTTATCACGACTTTTTCTCAAGTATCTATCACACTAAGCTAACCTTGAGAAGCATTCCGCAACAACGGTTAGCTTCAAAAGCCTACGTGGACTTTAATTCAGTGAGACTTGGCCTACTGGCTCAGTGCCTGTGGACATATATGCCCAAAGCAAGACTTCCCGAAAGCCAGTCTAAGATAATAATCGAGTCCAAGCAGTGTTCCTGACATGGAGACAAATGTAGGCTATCTCACATCAAAAAATTTAATCCCTAGTTGTGGCATTTACTTGAGTGCATGTTGATTTCAACTGCATACATGCATCATGGTTTCCGACGGAAGGGATTTCGTTGGTTACATAATCGCAAAAAATATATATACAAAACAAGATGTCATCTCAAAACTGACTGAAACATTCAATATCAGCAGTGAGGAGTCTGACAGACACTGTTTGTATTCACTATCATAACGGAAACATCTTAGTTATACCGCCGGATATTAAGCACGCCATTGTAGCCTAAAATTAGTCGAAATCTGATATCGTTTGAAAAGACATTCAAAATCTCATATTACAATCGAGCGGTGAATGCATTCAATGATTTTTTCATATGACGCGAAGCCACAACATCGCATGATCAACACTTTACCTGTCGCGTTTCGATTTGGTTTCTTTAACCCCACCGGCAGAGCTTCAATTTCAAGAAAGTCATGATGAAACGAATAATACATCACCAACGTAGCGACATGACCACCAAAAAATATGACACCGGGTGTGTAAAATAGAGGTTTCTTGGTCAAAACTCGAAAAATCGTTTTACGACATGTACCCGTACATACACAGTGTATCAGTGAACGGGACTGACAACAAACAGCTCAATAGAAAGACTCTAAATTGATGAAAGACGACACCGAAACAAGGCAGTGAGACTTACATCACAATAAGCACAATCATACATTTATGGAGGCATTCAAGGCAAGCTAGTGCCTACGCTAGGTGAGTATTTTCATATATGGAGATTGTTCAACAGTGCGTATTTCCTTACCTGACTTTATTCCTGAGAAGGTTGACTTCACGCAGGAGCGCTTCGTTTTGTTCAGTCAGGTCATCGACCTCGCGATTCATCTTTCGCTTGGCAGCATTGGCACGGGACACTTCTTCTTCGGCGTCGTCGAGTTGTCTCTTGACACCCTTCACACGTGTATTGAGCTTGTCGACCTGTGAGTGCCAACAGGCTTTAATAACTCCCAACTAACCAATGAATAAATTGAATACAATACATTTACAACATGCATTAATGTTGCCATGTGCTAAAATTGATGTGTAAACATAATCTTCCAAAATGAAAATTTTGAAATTCACATTCACACTAAATAGACCTTTGATTGTGGGATGATGAAGTTTGTGAATTATTTTACCTGTTCCTTGTGCTGGTCAGCCTGTCTGCGTTCATCTTCAATCTGCATCATCAACTCTTTGATCTTCTTATCAGATCGTCGAACTTGTTTGTAAGCAGTAACACGTTCCCTATACGAAATAGGAACATCACATTACATTGCAATGTTGACGTGTCGGCAAACAAATGGCAAGAAGCGAGGACTATTATTTATCAAACACAAGCTATCAAAATAGAAATGCTATCTGATCTGTCCAAATACATACTTGGACTCAGCCTCCAGTTGATCCTCCAAATTAGCAATCTTGGATTCCATTGATGCGATGGCGTTCCTCTGTTTGGTTTTGACCATTTGCTCCATTTCTGAAAGCTTGATCTTCAGCTCCTTGTTTGCTCGATCAAGTTGGGCTTTGGCGTTTTCACTCTTCTGAGTAGCCGATCTCTCCATGGACAACTCTGATTGAAGCTGGTCGATTTGCGCAAGAGCTTTGCGTTGCTTCTCTTCTATAAACTCAAGATTTTGTTCAAGATCCTCCTTTTCATTCTCCAACTCTGATATTATGAGATCAAGTCGGCGACGCTCCTCCTGTTGAAGGCTCCTGCAAAAGCGTCCTAATTTTCACAAACAGGCATCAAAATTATCTTAAATGACAAATTCTTACTTGTCTTTGGTTCCGTTTTGTAGTTCATCTTGCAAGTCGTCTCTCTCTTGCTCAGCGTTTTTACGGCCGCGTTCGGCACTCGCGAGATCCTCTTGCAATTGCAAAATCTCAGCGTCTTTGTTCTTTACCTTCTTTTCGAGTTCACGTGCTGAACCAGCCAGTTCATCGCGACTTAGGCGGACATCGTCGAGATCTCTCACGTACTCTTTCATTTGACCCTGTAATTATATAAGATGGATCAATAATAAATCTTGTGCATATTTTCAATCACCAGTCAAAAATACACCAAGCCTAAATCGAAAAGTTTTAACAAAACTTACAGAAAATTTAAAATATCACCTATACTCAGTGCCGAGCATCTCGTGGCCAATTGGGCCATAATCCAATACGCAACAACATTGAAAAAAATCATACCTGAGATTTCTTAAGTTGCTTGTATGCATCTTCTTTGGCTTTGCTGGCAGCATCCAGATGGCCTTCCAGGTCTGCGAAATCCATCTCAATCTTCTTCTTAGCTGCAACGGCACAGGATTTTTGTTTCCTCTCCTCTTCTAATTCAAGCTCCATATCTCTCAGCTGAAGGAATCAAGTTTATTTGAAGGTCAGAATTACCGAACAATAATATCAGCTAGCCGCATTTTGCGATGTATTTGTGATTTACGCTGTACCTGTTTCGTGATATGTCTACGTTTCTCCTCAGCTTGTTCTTCGCGAGCCGATAAATCGCGTTCAAACTGAGTTTTGGCAGCTTGTAAGTTGACTTCTATGCGAAGTTTAGCATCTTCAGTGACTTGAAGTTCATCCTCTAGTTCGTCCAACTGTGTCTTCATCTCCTCAACCTGGCCTTCGAGAGCTCTCTTCTGGCGTTCCAGCTCATGCACGCTCTTACCTGTGTTGCAAAACAAAACAATATCAATTTGTAATTCAAACAGTAAGTATTTTCTTATGGAAATCACACTATAAATTAAGGAACCAAAGTACATGAGCTCAAACTCAAGAGTAGATAAAACGTAGCAGTGGACAGACACCGTTCACTTACAACGGCTGTTAGTGCTGACCTCGGCACAACATACAATCGCTAAGCCACAAAATGATCAATAGTAAAAAACGAATACCAACCAGTGGCATCAGTAGAGCTGACCAGCTCGTCAAGTTCAGCTTGTTGATTACGTCTCACCCTCTCGAGTTCATCGATCTGGAAATAGGAAATGCTCATCAAGCCGATATTATGTTGCAATTAGTCCCCTACAGAATTGCGCAAGACAACTGTTCGTTCTAGCCAATTTTACAGTAAAGCATCATGAACTGACTGCAATAATCACTAGCTAGAACTAATGCTTTCCCAAAGGATTGGCTCTGTAAGGCATGGGAAAGCCAAACAGGAATTTGACTTCTTTGGTTCAACAAGTCGGCATAATAAAATTCACGCCTTGTGTCGGTACTACCATCGTATTCTACACTGACCTTATCCTGATATTCTTCACATTGATGTGTGAGCGAAATCGCTTTGGTTTCCTTTTCTCTGGCGTTGCGTTCAGCCGCGTCTCTTTCCTCTGCGTATTTGGCAGAGATGATTTTCTCATCGGCCAGAGATTTATCGAATTGGCGTTGTTTTTTCTCCATCTGCGAGAGCTGTTGACGGTAACGATCCAATTCCAAATTGAGATCGTCCACTTCAAGTTGAAGACGCTTGTTGGTCTTATCAAGCTGTGAAGAAAAAGTTTGACTTTGAAAGTTGAAACACAATTTGCCACAGACGTGTTCTTATTCTACCTTCTCATTGGATGCCACTTTATCTTCGAGAACTTGAGTATCTTCTTCCAATTTCCGCTGGAGCATTTTCTTCGTAATCTCAAGATGATCAAGAGCTTCACTGTCAGCCTCCAGTGTCTTCTTCAATTCTGATATCTTTGCAATAAAACAAAATTGTCTTAACAAATAACACAGCACTACATAACACTAAGTACTGGTGGTGAATGCCGAAGCAAAAATCCGTTGAAGTGGAAACCGATGAATGGGATTTTGGCCAATTGATTCAAAAACGTTCATACTGAGGTGAGGCCATCAGCACCATAGAAATCAACAAAATCCGAATCTTGAAGTCAAGTGTCTCGTGTCCTCTACAAATCTATTCGTGCTGTCATTTTCACATTACACTGTTAGTCATTACCCGAGGTGGAGTTGCCAAGTCAAGTAAAATCGTACTCACAGTGGCTTGTGCTACAGAGAATTGTTTCTCAACGGCACGTCTCGCTTCCTCCTCTTCTTCAAGTTGATCTTCCAGACCAGCCTTTTCCTCATTCAATGCACGATTTTCAGAAGCCAGTTTCAGTTTCGAAGCCGTCTCTGCCTTCACTTGAGCCTGAAAAAGCCACAAGAAATGATTCGCACAAAAATCTTGTATGATAAGAACGTTGCTAGTCTTACCGAAAGCTCAAACAGTTGAGTGGCCAGTTGATTAGCCTCCTTTTGCAAACTGGATAGTTGAGTTTCCACTTGACTGAGGTTGTTGTTGACTGATTCGAGTTCGGACTAAAACAAAAAAAATCACAGTCATTGGTAACAGACAATGTAAATGTGCAGCGTACACTTGACCAAAAATCTAATTCCTTCATTACAACACTAATTCAAATTTGAAAAACAACAACACTAGAGCGATATGTAATTGAAGAAATAGCAACGAATGGTTATAAATGCTATTTGGTCTGATAAATTTCAAATATTTTTTTTTACTTCTTAATACACCATAAGAAATAAGGATTAAGCTCTAACACAGCCAATTGTGTCAGCATATCCAATTATACGATACCAAGAGACAAATTACTACATCAAATACAGAACTTGTAATCGTTAAAGTTACTCACCTGTGACTTGCTGTATCTGTCTTGCAAATCGTTGCGTTGACGTTCGGTATCTTGCAATTTTGCCGACATCTCTTGTATTAGAGTCTCTTGCTTGCGCCGTTTGCTTTCCAATTCCGATCTTCCTTGGGTCGCTATGCGTAATTCATCTTGTAAATCGGCACTCTCATTTTGTAACAATGCCTTGGCTTTATCAACTGAGGATTTCGCCTGAAAATTTCAAGAACGACGACATTAAGTATAATGGGGATATCACCGAGTAAATCAAAACATACCTTTTTCAATGATTCGATTTCATCTTGCATCTCTTCCAAAATGATGCCGTGTTTCTTTCTCATGTCTTGCACTTGTTGCTCGTGAGCATCGTGCTCATCACGTACCTGCTTCTTCAGTGAGTCTACCTCGTGCTCTCTCTTAGTCCTAGACAAAAAGGTCTAACAGTTAACAATATGTTCATCACCGAGTGACATGCATTTGCATATACTTGTACACATACAGCCAAATCGTCCTACGGTGATCATTTATAACTTACGTTGGGGAAAGGCATCAGACATCCCACGGAGCAATGTAAGCTAAGATGACAATTGTTCACAATCAGTAGGCGTACCTGAGGTCTTGCTGCGCGGCAGTTGTATCTAAGGAATCCTCAAGTTCTGATTTCAGTGCTTCGAGTTCTTCACTCAGGTCTCTCTTATGTTTTTCTGCCTTGATCCGTTGAGCTTTTTCCGCATCCAAGTCCTCCTGCAATTCGGTCTTTGCATTTTCAGTTTCTCGGAGCTCCTTAGCCAAATGTGCACGAGCAGTCTGTTCTTTGTCGAGCCTAACAATATTTAGGATTTGTAAACTCGTTGCCATACAGATAAGAGCTAATACGGTGAGTCAGCATCAATCACAGACTATAGTACTCGGGTCAATACCATAATAGGAAAGATTTTGAGGAAGTACACATATATATTTGAAAAATTGCAGTATATTTACTTTTCATTAAGCTTTGAGATTTCCTCATCTTTTCGCTGGTTGTACGCCTTTAACTCATCTCGCTGCATCTCGAGCTCATGAATGTGATCCTTCAATTCTGTGATTTCAGCTTCAAGTTTCCTCTTGACTTTTTCAAGTTCCATGCGCAGTTTCTCTTCTTTTTTCAGTCTTTCTTCAAGATCGGCGATAATTTGTTCGTACTAAATGAAAAAATACCGACATGGCAATATTGTACTGCCTAAACAGTTTTTTAGCGATAAAATTTTATTTTCTGTGGGAAAATGGTCTAGACCAGGGGTCGGCAACCTTTTCAGTTTCGCGGGCCGCATCAGTCAAATCGATGAGCCCGCGGGCCGCGCATGTTGCCGATTGGGAAAACTTGACGATAACGGAATCCCCTCAACCGTTCAATGTCGGCTTGGTCGTTATTGGCCGGCCATTTAGTAAACCGTGTTAGCGAATGGTCACGGGGGCCACATTACAAGGCTTTGTGGGCCGCGGGTTGCCGACCCCCGGTCTAGACCATCAGGTTTTGTCAAACCTCAAGATCAAACCTTATGATTTTGCTTGCCGTAACTCTTCGCTTTGTCTTCCTCCCCAGTAAGTTTTGCTTGCAGTTCACTGACCCGTTCTTCAAGAGCTTTGCGTGCGGTAACAATCTACAAATGACATTAAATTTATGTAGGAGTGTACATAATTACGATAGCGATTTCTAATACTTTGGCAAGGTTGTCGTCTGTCATTGTTAAATCCTCTTCCAATTTCTTGATCTTTGCCTCGTTTGCGACCTTCTCAAGTTGGAGTTTCTGACGAGCCGCTTCTTCTTTCTCCAGGTTATCTTCAATATCGCCTATATATACCTAGAAAACAAGGACAACAATGTCACCACGAGCTACCCGTCTTATATACCTGGTAAGAGAATGGGGCAACCAAGACCTATTTATTTGAACGGCAAAAGGCATTCATTCACACCTGAAGCTTCTTCTTCTCCATTAGAATCTGGTCATTCCGTTCTTCTTCCTCATCAATTCTCTGCTCCAATTCTCTCATGATTTCTTCGAGTTCTTGCTTCTTGGTGGCAAGTCGCCCTCTCATGTCTTCTGCTTCTTGACAGATTTCACGCTCTTGTGCGAGTTGGTCCAACAATGTAGCTCTCTCTTCGCTGACTTGGGCATATTTACACTCAACATCATTGAGGTCTTTCTGCAGCTTCTGACGTGATTCATTGGCTTCCTTTAGATCCTTTTCAACAGCCGCCAAACTCTCCTCCTGCCTGGTCACATCCAACAGTGGCTTCACCTAAAAAGATTTTCATTGATAATTCCGCTTACGCCCAAAGGTAAAATTATAGTCAGCTGAAATAGTATGCATCAGAGTAAGTCATCGATTAACACTCTTAATTTCAAATAGATTGGCTGGTAGCTCTTCATCGACAGGTCCATTTTTGTATCTGTTTCTACTGTAGACACACGGGTTGCTGAGATGGTTTGCGTAGTCAGACATACGTCTTTGTCTATAATCAGACATCACTGCTTTGAGAGAGTGTATCAAGGGTAAGCCCTCCCAGGGAAGCATCATATATTTTTCTGGATCATCTGAAATGCGGACTGTCAATAGAATTTTTCAAAATTCTTCACCCCTCGAGCACAGCCCAGGTATCAAAATCTATGTCACCAATTCCACTTCATTATTCAAGAAACCGAAAACCATAGCAAAATGTTTCTGTATTAGCTCACTATTTCACAAAGATACATCTAAAGCGTTATAATACAAGTATTAGACTTACTTTGGTGAAAAGTCTCCACCAAGCCCAATTGCGAAGCTTGAGGTAGGCAAGGCCATTACGCTGTATGACCTTAATAGCACGAAGTTGACTCTTTCTCTTTTCAAATAGCCTGGAAACACAAAACAACCTTGAACCAAGACCAAACAACAAGACAGCATTGCAGCAATCATACTTTCTTGCCAAATATCCACGGCACGCTGATTGAAATTGGATGATAATGTCCGTGAGACGAAGATCCCTTTCCTCTTCCAGATGGGCTAGCACACCACCTCTGAAGAAAATCTTGCTCTGACCGATTCGGAATAGGTTCTCATCTAGATCCAGTTCATCAAGCTGCACAGAAGCAAAAATTCATGATAACGAATAACTGAACGGGTCAGATGAAAAGAATAAATATTCAATACCATTTTCACAGCAGCTTTTTTGCCGTCCATGAATCCTTTAGGAAGAACGTTTGGAGTTAGGATTTCGTAACGCTGACGGAATTCTTGGAATGGAATTCTGTTGGGGAAGCCCTACAATCAAACACGGTGTTAGTATCTGAACAACTACAGCGATATTTTACATAAGCTAACCTGTCTACAAATACGAATTCCTTCCAATACGCCGTTGCAACGTAGCTGTTCCAGTACTAGATGAGCAACGATCTTTCCAGGCTTCTTTTCATAGTTTGGAATGATGCAACTAAATATTTCATCATCATTTAAAAAAAAATAATGGCGAATATATTTGAAACAAACACCGAGTTCTCACCGCACAAAGTTGGGGTTGGTGTTGCGAAGAGTGGTCATCAGTCTAGCCAACTGATCCTTGTAGAGAGCACCGACAGTCCTGAACATACCCTTACGAGTTTTGTAGGTAGCAGAACCAAATGGTTTATCGCCGCCAACAAGATTTTCCATTCCAACAACCTTAGACACTGTTATATAAATTATACAATAAGAACAAGCACAACATAGGTCAATAGCCATTCAGCTCCTCCTTGTCCGGCCTGCACCATATGCACCAGTGGCGTGTGTGTATATCATATGAGTCTATGTGAATGCATAAATAAATAAACAATATCCTTTCCCGTTAAGATTTTCAAACTAGCAATGTACCGAAGCACACATCTAGATGACGTCGATATCAAAAAAGTGTTCTTACTGTCTTTCCACAATCCAGCAACAAATTCATCATTAGAGTTGTGAAGCAAATCAGTGACATTGTCATTCAAAGGATCCATATTCTTCATCAGCCATTTAGTTGCTGTGTATTCGACCTGGATTGAAGGGACACAATGATTTTCACAATAGGCACATTCAATTACGAGCAAAACGTACCTTTCCAGCATAGTGCACAATGATAAAATCGCCCTTGTCCTTCAAAGATTTTGGCTTCATAAACTTGGGATGGTTTCCTTGTTCTTTCATCAACTTTTCAACAAATGATTTGTCCGTAGCTTTAGGGAACCAACATTCCTCATCCAAAAGTGCCAGAATACCAGGTGGATTGGACTGTTAGAATCAAGCAATGCAACATTACATTGAGATCAAGACGGTGAAATTCAGGTAACTTACTGGAGTTTCGATCAAGTTGATGCACGGTTGCAAATCGAGACCGAAATCGATGAATTTCCAATCAATGCCTTCACGGCGATATTCTTCCTACATGAGGCAGGAAAACGAGATGTTAAATATCAACAAAAAAGACAACAGAATATGCACTAACGCAGACTAAAATTTATGATCAGCGTTCTAATTTTTTGATCTACCATAAACTACAACGATTAATTAGCGCATTTTAAGGCCTGGAAGTTTGACAGGACAGTGGAGTAATGCTTTAGCCAAAAATATTTCGACCACATTGAACGAAATTTGATAATGATCAATTACACCACACCAATCTCAGAATGACATGAGTCAGGTTGAGCAATTATCGATTTAACTTGAGGTTATATTGGGTATCCGTTTACCACTAATGGCAGGATTGGTAGCAAGCAATGGATACTGACTTGCACACTTTGAAAACTTATTTCACGAGATTTTCAGTCAAACAACACAATCGAGGACAATCAAAGTAATGTGTAACAACAAAAAAATTGCCATTTCATTCAGAATTGCAGACTACGCAAAACAAAACAGATGAGCAACGCTTCGAATAATTTGCCAAACAAATCAAATTCAGGAATCACCCTGAAGTAATAAGAATGTTTCTGTCATTACAAAAATCTATGATAGTGATTGAAATAGAGGGCACATATAAAGTATTCCGCACCGCATGCAAATCAGTATAGCTTTGGCTTTTTTTAAAATTACCCCCCCCCATACCCGAGCGTTTTTCATCGTTGTTTCATGAAAAACAAAAAAAACCAAAAAAAGATTGCTACGCTGATTTGAATAATTTTAGAATTTACCAAACCAGTATAGCACTAATTCTTTATTCGTGAAAAAAAAAAATCAAAGTTTCGGGAATGAAAATAATAGGAAAAAAATCACCCAGGCAGAAATAGGCACAAATTGTAGGGTAACTTGCGCCCACCGAGATAGAAGGATCATCGAGAGTAATTTATGGAATAAATTGCCGAGAAATGAAGATTTATGGGATTCCGCGAGATTTCAACGGATGGTGGGCAAAATACGTACATCTTGGATAGGAATGTGATTATCTTAGTGTTGACGTAGTTTCTGTGTTCAATATGCATTTTGCACGATCCATTTACCAAGCTATGCATAGTTTGGAAGGAAAAGTAAACAGAAATACAGAGGAGAAATTGCGTTAAGATATTTCATGCTATAACCTTCGAGTGAGCTACATAAATATTGCGTGCTAGTGAGAAATAAGTCCGACAGAGCTATAATATGCAGTCGGCTCATTTTCGGGTGCATTCGACAAACCTGCTCCAGAATGAACATAGTATGGTTGAAGAGTTGTTGGAGTTTCTCATTCGTCATGTTGATACAAAGCTGCTCGAAACTGTTCACCTATTTCGCATCAGGTCGTATTTTTTGCGAGGTGGGTGAGTTTGCACATCGTGTATGTCCGTGGCGTCGGGATTAACAATGTTGCCACAGAATGACATGTCATGATGTGCAGTGATCAGAATGTGTGTGGGCGATGGCGAAAGTTGTCAAAAAAAAGATCAAAAATCCGCATTAATTTACATGTAAATACAAGGTCTCACTACCGGAACAGCCATCGTCAGGAGAAGTCGAAAATTTGGCACAGAACACAACACCGAAACAAAGCAGCATCCGTACTTCTCCTTGTGCCAAGGCCGTTAAACAGGAAACAAACTCCCTTGCAATAACTACAAAAGCCTACTTCCTACCCTACCTATCACACTCATGATTGCAAGGGAGATCGTAACCTGGCAATACGGTGAACTCCACTAGTGGAGAGGCACAATCACCGTATCGCCGGGGACAATGCGTGCCAAGGACGACTCACCTGTTCCAGGATAAACATGGTGTGGTTGAAGAGTTGCTGGAGCTTCTCATTCGTATAGTTGATGCATAGTTGCTCAAAACTGTTAAGCTGCATTCACATAGCCAACCGAGCAAAAATACAATCATCAGTCAGACATACTAAACTATAGGAAAGTGACCTAATTTGTATACTGTACCATAATGACATACATCCCTGGCTATTCAAAAGGTACCGTAAGTACCAGTCAACATTAATGCAGAAAACTGATGGTAGCGCGATGCTACGTCTTGGGACCTACAATTCGCTCAATGTATACAATGCAGCACAGAATCAAACCTCAAAGATTTCAAATCCAGCGATATCCAAGATACCAATGAATGATGCTCCCTGTCTCGTCGATCTATCAAGGGACCGGTTGATACGATGCACTAGCCATCTGAACAGTCGTTCATAGATTGCTTTAGCAAGTGCTTCCACGGCAAAATCAACCTAAAATGAAGTACAAGTTAAGACAATGTGACAGAGATTCAAGGCAAACATCAAAATGACGATTTGATAAATGTTCTCAAACACCACAAAGCAAACTATTTGAATACATGTAATGCGTTTTTGTGCAAACACATAGTGAGAGTACATACCTGTTCTTTGGTCTGGGCTTTTTGAACATAGTCACGGCCGACTTTAATTTTGGGTTTCAGAAGTGCTTTAGTGAAAGAGACAACATCGATTCCGAGCAGAGCGCAAAGCCTTTGAGCGACTGTGTTGTCTGGCATACATGCCTGGTCAGAGTTGCGTTCCTTCTTGAATTCCATGTTACCAAAATGCATCACCGCACTGATGGTCTTCAGCATACCTATTCAAGAACAACAATTTTGAATGCATGGCTTAGAAAGGCATGACTGTAACGTACTGATACATCACATCAGTCGCACGATCAGAGTTTCCAACTTAATGTTGGTCAACAAAACCAGATCATTTTGAACCCCTATTCACTCAAAGGGGTTTTAACACTCCACATACTTTTTACATCACTCGGTGCAATGTTCATGATTTCCATAGCGTTCAAAGTCTCCTGGAATTCGTCGCTGTCTTTGTGGCCAGGAAGGCTCAGCCCACCACCGGAGATAAATCGATATTTAGAAATGTCATCCAGCAGAAGATCCTCTGCAAATGAAACAGGTCGTTACATAACATATGAAACAATGCAGAAAATCCATACTTTTCAAGTCTTTGTTGGCACCAGTGAGCAGCTGGTAAAAGATGTGGAATGTTCTCTCGTTTCCGGCTTGCTGAATAACACGAGCCTTCTCAAGCAGATCTTATAATCAGTAAATCCAGGAGTAAAGGAAAATGATAAATATGCTCGTATAACAATAGAATGACAATTAAACAGCAAAGTTTATTCAAACTGTCAACTTGTGTTATCGCATCAAACAAGTCAGACAATACATGAATGGGATGTATTCCGTAGCACAGACGTTAATGAGGCAGGGTCAACATGCCATCTAAGTAACACGGTAGTGAAATGGAACAAAATGCAACTATCAATGTCATACTAGAGCCGAGCCGATCAATTTGCACCTAAGTAATGGAAATATTCTTTAAGTCCTGGCTTCACCCTATCCTGTCAAGTCAGGAAGGAAATGACTAATAAATTATTCAGAAACTAAATATAGCTGGGCAGCACAGCAAATGCGTATCAGCAAGAATTGGAAATGTCTAAGCATTAGAATGAAAGAGGAAATAGTAATTTAGTATTTGCGTAGCCACAAAGGCGTGGAGGTCTATGAAGTAATCTGTCATAAAATAAAAAAGGATACAAGTTTCAATATTCGCTCCTGCAATGTAGCCAGATGCATCAAAGTTGATCCTAATAAATTTGCCCTGCACAAAGAAAGCAACATATTAGTATCAGGAGCCATAGCAATGGCTGAAAGGGATCCCCCACAGTCAAAATACGATGATCGCATGAATCGAAGATAGAAGTGTAACGTACGATGGCAATAGCGTTTTGCCGTAGGAATTATGAAAAATTCAAATTTCCAATAAGCGTTACATATAGTTATATGGAGATTTTTGTAATGTCTTGACGGTAACGTTACAGGGCTCAGGGTCATCCAAAATCTTCGTATATTTACGCCATCATACTTGTAACGGTATGCCCCATTTGATACTTACAAAACGTGAGGAGTTGTCGTTCTTGACAGTCTTCGCGTTTCCGAATGCTTCCAGGATCGGGTTGGCTTGTAGCAGTTGCTGCTCAAGCTCACCCTGCACAATAGAAATATTCAAGATTAACAAATGGTTATGATTCCCACACAACTCTAGTCTGCAATATTTGAATCTTTGTACCACAGCGTAGTACCATAAATAGTAAGCAAAATGCATTGATAGGGACGGTTTGTTGGTGTGTTTGAGAGGAGAATATGCATGGAGGCTTTACGACCTATCGATCAAATTAACAACGACAAGATAGGTATTTGAGGTCATAAACATAAATCCACTGGCCATACCATCAATCGTAAACAAAGCCAAGCTAACGTTGGGGATACAAAAATCAAATGAACCGAATCTCAAACATCAGTGGTGTCAAGCTCATAAATCACAGGCAAGGTAACCAATAAAGAATCCTAGAATTGCGTGCATGAAGGACTGTGACGTTTAGCGCAGCATTTCACAACCTTGACCCGCCTGAATTACCAAGTAAAATAAACAGGGATGGTTCAATCGTAATAGGTTACATCAATACACAAAACTTGGTAACTATTATTACACTCAACAACAAGCATCATGCAAAAATGAGCTAGTGTTATGGCTTAACCTAAATCAAACGGTTGCATGCAATTACAAACTGGATACCATTGTGTTTATGATTCAATGAGTCGATGCATATTGTAAATTGGAAGTTAAAAGTCAATATAAAATCATGTAACATAAACAAATATTCAACAGAATGTATACATTAGACATTCTGCGTAGGAGATTTAGTAAACAAGCTCCTTGTGACATTAGTTGAAAGAACCATGTTATGGGAATCTATCCAGTTAATAGATGTCTGTAGTATCGTGACACATGTTCTGTGTTGCTATGTAGGTGTACGAAGACATGCCGACAAGACACTAACAAAACAATACTTTTTCAAGTCACCGCAACAGAAACCACATGCAAGAACTGTACAGAATCCACAGCAACCACCAAAAAGCCGTGGGATCAGAAAAAATATCAGGCTTAGATGCATGCTAACTCAGTAGGTTAGGCCTTTGCTCCAAGTGGTAGAGATTTAGGAAAGACAGCAGTTGCTGTAACAGTACCGAACCGTAAAGACACAACTTAGTTCTTAGTCATCCGTACATAAGACAACATTAAATTTTTTAACAACTTACATAATGTCCAAATTACCACAATTCACATCACATTCTCAGCACGGGGACGCAAGCAACTAACAACCCTATGGCCGAGATCCTCGATAAAGCCGTAATGAATGCGAGCTCAAATTCCAAGTACTTCAACTATACGACCCACATTTCTTTGCCATCAATATTATTAGTCGGTTGACTTGAATCAATAATTATGTCTGTGTCTTTAATAAGACTGCACGGGTCGGTACTTGTGCATGACAAGAATGCAGAAGAGGAAAGTCGTGCTATTAGCAGCCCAGAAAAGAGAGAGAGATGTAAGTGTTCTTATATGCGTGAGAAGGAATGCTGCTATTGCCGCAAGGTACTCTACTTACGTAGGACAGATTCTGTAGTGCACAAATTCACATAAAAATATACATATGGCTTAATTAATCAGTAATATTAAATAAATTTTCATCAAGGGTAACACTGTGATCCGAATTACCAAATGTCCAAACTTGATGTTGACTCGTGCGAAATCGAGAGGGATCGGGTAGTGAGGTAGAGCCTAGAGATTCTTCATGACTAGTTGAACCAAATAAACCTTATGTTAAGAGTTAGAGCAGTGTACATCATTAAGACAGGGATCCTCTGTGACAACATATACAGTATGTACGTAGTGACATTTAGTACAATAACGTGAGCAAGTGCAGATAATGGCTTTCAGGACAACAACTGCATGAGAGACAAGTGATTGAACAGGTACATGACATTAAGTAATAGACAATCCAAGGCAAGACTGTTTATCATCCGTCTACTCCACAGGCATTCTCATCACTAAATATATGCAGATGGTCCAATCCAAGCGACAAATTCTCAGTCAACTTGATGCAAGCTGTGATGGCAGGCATGGATTGATGCCAGTACTCACAGTATATAAATGGAGTGGATAGAATATAGTCTTTTGCCCTGCATCTGTGACAGAGCCTCGAGAAGAGCAATCGGAAGAGGATGATTGCTGTTCAAGCTCGTCAATATTTTGTAAATCATTCAATTTCTTTGCATTATGCTTTCTCTTCCGTTTTTTCATAGCAAATAGTTCAAGATGAACACTGTCTTTCAAATGCCTATCTTGTTCTTGTACAAGTCCATTACCCCACATTTGCAAATCGCATACAGACTTTAAAAATCGGCTCCTTTCCTTTCCCAAACACGATAGAAAGATACATAAATATCTTATTATTTATGCCGGGTAAGCAGCACAAATATCAAACCGTATTTCAATCTCTTTCCGACAACAAACGGGCCATAATTGATCAAACAACTTGATGATATTTTACAGGACATTCCAATTGAGCTACAAGCAGATTTATGAAGAAAAGCGCTATGACTGATTGGCATAGAGCTCAAGATAGATACATATTAGGCATGAGACTATATTGATTCAGGTTGACATCAGTCATATCACTCAATTCTCTAACGCAAACAATCAACTTGAGGTAGGTAACCAAATAATTGAAATTTGCTCTGATAAATTTTGATGCTACAAAACTATACATTATTATCATTGTATAGGTTACCACTGATGGAGACTGACGCAACAGGATCGAATAGCCCGACAGAACGTGAAATTTCCAGAAAGTAAATTTGGTCGAACATCAGTTGTGCCAAATTCATCTGACACAATTTCACAAGAGACCAACATTTCGGTCTAGACATTTAGGCAAGGATCACAGTGCGACATTTCATGATTGTGGTCCTGCTAATTCGACTCCATTACTTGCCTGCTTGAATTCTGCTTGCTGTGAGAATATAACAAACCTCGTCGGTTGCGTCAAGCAAGTAGAGACGACATAGGGAATAATAACAAACATGAGTAAATTGTTAGTGAAACCTCACAACAAAATGTACCGATTGTCATTCGGAACATCGAATTACAAAAATTAATTGACAAGTTATTTCACTCTGATTTAACTCACAGATAGATGCAACAAATTTGGTTGTAGTTAGATGTAAGATGTAAACAGACCTTTAAACTCTAGTTCAGTGGGAATACTGAATACTGATGACTTCGCAACAATTTATAACAAATTGTCAGCCAGAAATGGGGCATTCAATTCTGTCATAGAGTAGTTGTAGGTATGGTATATTTCTAAGAATTATTAACAACCATGCCCGCCATGAATTTTCTACGGATGTGTGCACTGAGTGAAAGTCTGTACTGATAAGCTAAAGTGATGTGAGTATACAAACTGCTGAAAATCGCTTACCGTGCTGCCATGAGAAACCTTGCCACCTTTTGGTGAGGCTGCTAGATGGGCAAGATATTGAATAACCTTCTTGGTGTTCTCAGTTTTCCCTGCACCAGACTCTCCACTGGAAAACATAATAGGTCAGGAGTGGGTTAATCTGTGCTGGATACCATTAACAAAGAAAGTATTCTTGGTATCTACAAGGAGCTATTGTACTGTGGAGTGGAATATAGGAGACTCAATTGTTTCACATGCTCCCTTGGAAAGAAAAATCGGGCCAATTGCGGCCAACTAGTGTCGCGGCCGTGTAAAACAGTCAAACTATACAGCTATGTAGACAGTAAATATTCAAGAGGTCTTTTCTCAATTGCCGTACAACCAGCAGTTTCAGTAGCTTCGAGCTACATACCGCAGACGATACGTTGTTATTCCGGCGATGGCAGCATTAAATATCACACCCGCTCAGTCTGTATCACTTTTGCCATATATGGGAGATCGAGCCTCCATATAAGGATTATAAAGAGACAGGTGAGATACGCGAGTGACATAACGAGAGCGAATTGGTCTCTCTCGCATTATTACGTCATTTTGTTTTTTCTACGCTTGCGCGATAATTTGCGAGAGGGAAGATCGACTTAGCGCTCCCGGAGAGGTTCGAGTTTTCCGAAGTCAGCGTTCATCAACCGACAAACGAAACTAAGAATGTGCATGGGAACAATGTCACATCAATACCAAGGTGGACACAAACGCGTATATACAACCAAGAATAATAACCATAATTAATCATTTTCACACAGGAAATAACGCAGTTCCGGAAGGCTGACGCGTCCGATCACGAGCGCTAAAGAAATGCAGAAAGAGTTGCGAAATTCCTAGACGTTCTTGCGCATCGCCGTCCTACGCAATCGCCCCAGTGAATTGATAAAACGTCAATGGTCTACCACAAGCGTACTAGTCTCGCGCCAACGGAGCCGACGGTGCATTCTCTAAATGCCGCAGTCCATTGATGTTTGCGATTAAATCATAACAGCGAGCGTGAGTCTTAACGCGAGATGTATTCGTGTATGTGAGATTACTCCGGAAGTGACACGTTGTGAATACGGATACGCCACATTTGTTGAAAACAACACAATTCCGCGAAACTAGGGACGGTGAAGGCACCGCTCGGAAGTCGTAAGAACGAAATGGCATTCCCTTTACAAGCTAATTGATTACGCAAGTCCGCGGATCAAAAACGTATACGACGTAGTCGTTGTCATTCGCAACAGCTACCCAGGAAATCCGCAGCTAACACTAGAGTTCAAGACCAATAGAATTAATCCTAGTGACTGCAGAGCGTACCATCGTCGGTGTTTACGCCTCTTATGCAAACTAGCATCGCCGTCTTTAGTGAGTATAGATGAGACACCTCGGGATGCACTAGTATGAACCGAAACTGGCAATGAAAGGATGATTGCATGATTGCGGCAACGCAGCCCCGCCTACAATCAACTAAATAGAAGAGCAAAGTAAAGACTAATTATCGCCATTGATCATTTTCCGATCTAGAATGGTTACCTTGGCAACGTACATCGATTTTGGCTACATGGGAGAAAAAAGGTGACCTTACAAGCCGAGTACAAGCCATGTATGGCCAGACGAGAAAAACGCCATAAACATAACAATGCCAGTCATGCAAAAATTCCTCGTTATATTGAAGCCATCCATCATCACGATATAGGATTATCAAAAGCGTATTTGGTTATGGCATTACGTGATACAGTAATAAGAAATGGTCGAAACCGCGTTGATTGATAAAATGACATGCACAGTACCAGCCCCTCTAAAACACCATTTTCATCAAAATGTACTGATGGATAAGTCTAATACGGATAGAAGCGTAACTCTGGAACTCAAAATTTTGATGAAATGACTTCAATAGATCAATTATGTGACAAGACCTACAACAATGTATCATCATCTCTGGTGAACATAAAGCTTTTCAGAGTTGGGGCTTACAATTTCAAGGATGTTTTTTGGTCAAGATGGCAGAATATCACAGGTACAGTATAGCTGTTCAAACACCGATGAAGGCATCGTTATAGAACATGCTGTGGTACTAGGGAGTTACAGTATCCACGGCAGGATATATTATAGCGGAAAGAGATCGGATATTTGATGAAAAGCACTTAAAACTATAGAAAATGTTGAACCATATCTCATTCGGCCTCTATGGAAATAACTTATATGTCCCTCAACAACAAAGAAGTTCAAATTCTTACACAGTATAGCCTCAGCATAAGAAATACACGACATGAGAAATCACCAAAAGATTTGGTGTATGCCCTGGGGGCACAATATTGATGCAAATGAGGTCAATGATGTCTTACATGACTGAATGAATGTAGCAATGCCAAATAAAGCCTCAAGCACACATGAAATCATGATCAGGTCTGGCCAGACAAACTATATACATTATAAGGTTGGCATATATATTATGCACTGATTGACCAACAAAGTCACAACCAAGTAAATCAACTCACGTGCACAAGATGGACTGGTCTTCACGGTCTAAAAGAAAAACAAATGGTAGAATACAAAACTGCATTATGCAATGCGGTAAGGCAGAAAATCACAAAGGTGACATTAAGACGAAAGATTTATGGCATCAGTCCAATAATAAATGCATACAGTAGCCTAGGGATATATCCAGACTTCAGATGCAGTGAAATAATCTGGTCATTAGATTCTTAGGTATATATATATATATATATATCTCAGACATCACAAATGCCATGTCAGCATACACACTCTTACCCTTCTTAAAAGACTTCGTACACAGGCATCAATTACACTCATATAGCTACATCTGAAGACCGAGGTTCAAATAAGTAATATAATATTTGATATACCTTGAAGCATGCTCCTGTATGCAGTGTCTGTGATGGCAAAGACATGAGGTGGTACTTCATGCCGTTTTTTACCCTTGTACAACTCTATAACTTTCTCGGTATAGATGGGGTAGAATTTGTATGGGTTCACAACAACGCAGAACAGCCCAGAATATGTCTGCAACACAAAAGAGCTATTCAGAGTATTGTGCAATTTGAAGAAAAAAAATAATACTCACATATATCAGTCCAGAATAATACCTATCTGTCAAATTGTGCAAGACAGATGCCTCATTAAGGCAAGTCAGATCAGCCATGTCTTCAACTTTGGTGAACTTTGGTGGGTTCATTTTCTGTATATCATTTTTAGGGAAATACACCTTCTTGGAGCTTTCCACAAGCTCAACAAGAACTTCATCACCTTTCTCCCCTTTCAAACTGGCAGCTTCAAATCCCTTCTCTTTCGATGGTACCCATACCAATTTTTTCGCAGTCCAATCTGCCTGCATTGCCGGGTCATTGATTTTGTTCCGGTCCACACTCAGGTACTGCAGGTCACCATCTGCAGATTGGCCCCTCCGTGTCATGATGAATTTATTAAAGACCAACACAAAATTCCTTAAAACGGTTTGGCGTATTAACTGAAAATATAACTGAAACTCAGGTATTGTCATCTTCTCCTAATTTCGGCGTTTTAAGACTGTAACCCAATAACCCGTTAATGTAAATTAAAAACTTAACAAATCTACGGGTGCATCACGTCCGCGAAGGATCTGCCTGCTGGAAATGGCACATTGGTTAAAGCAACAAGTACTTGCTAAATTATCACGTATTTAACAACGAATCCAGTGCAAACCATTAGACACACTATCGCAAAAGACTAATATCGGCAAAGACACATCTGCGAATTATGGACAAAATACACACCCGAGCGTCTTCGCTCCGAAACGACAACGAACGATTTCCATCTGTTCGGTCACCGAGCCGCACCCGTCGGTATTTCGCCTATTTGCCGGTCACGTGTCTCACGCTTCATTACCGATCACGAAGCTAACCTCTCGAAGTCGAACGTTTACTATCGTAGCAGTGGAGCTTCATCTGCCGCGGTGTCTGTTATCCTCGAAGCTTAAAAACGTTTTCAATGGGCAGTCGTCACACGCAACCTGAGTCTGAATCTCCTCTACTAGCTTCCACTGTGACCGATCGTACTTCAACCTTATATTACGAAACCATAATATCGGGACGACGGCATCGACTGCATTCTACGACCCAAGCCATAGCCCTGGTCAACCGAAAGCTTACGCGTTATTGAGTGACCAGCTGACCGCCGCTGTCATTTGAACGGTGTCGTGGAGACTTTCACCACCCACAAGAGGCAATCTGGACTATCTACTGTAGGTTCTGCATTCATAAACTCCATGAATTTCCAACAAACTACACCCCGACACCAAACAAGCCCAGGTATGAATTGTTTACAAATTTACTTTAAAAAGGTTCTTAATGAAGCAGTCGTACATGACCTCACAAGAACGACATTTTACGCCACCCAGACGCAGCAAAATGCTGTGGCAGTCACAATACAAGTAGAAGACAGCCAAATTCGTGATCAAAGTTGAAATTCTCCATAAATGACTCTTCAACGTGAGCATTCAAATATGGTGTTCTTCAATTTCCAGAAGCGGAGGAATCAGACGAGCTTCCCGAATCAGAATCAGAATCGGATCCCGACGAAGAATCAGATGAAGATGAAGAATCTGAATCCTTAGCAGCTGCTTTCCGAGGTTTGATTTCTGGGCTTCTATTCCTCTTTCTAGGTGGAGAGGATCTATCCTTGCTTCTGTTTGAAGGTCGACTAGAAAGAAAACAATATATTGAATTCCAAACTCTGCTGGAAGCAGTTGAGAATCATAGTACCTATCTGACTGTTCTCTTTTGGGTGGTCGCCTATTGTTTGCTTCATCACGATTTTTGTTTACCAGGTGCCGTCTACCTGGGCTTCTAGCAGACCGTGCGGCTGGTCTACGCTCTGGTTCCTGCCGTGCTTTACTCTTGTCTTCCTCTTCCATTTCACGCCGAATCTTGTTTCTTGCTTCTCTTCTCTGTTCCCTCTCCTTTATTCTTTGTGCAGCCTAGACAAAAAGAGACTCAATTAGTGGCATAGTGTTGTGATACACATTAACCACATGCATCATTGAAAGGACTGAGCAAAATTGCATCGCACCAGATAACCGAAGGAATACAAATAAAACTAGGTTCACCTGCTCATCTGTCAGGGGTAGCCAGTAAATACAAGGAGTGGCTTTAGTCTTCCGGAACAGATCGTCCAGCAGTTTGACTGGCTGCTCATCAACCTTTGGCGCTAAAACAGACAGAGAAACCTTA
Organism: Botrylloides violaceus; assembly: GCA_030412335.1. Taxonomy (NCBI): domain Eukaryota; kingdom Metazoa; phylum Chordata; class Ascidiacea; order Stolidobranchia; family Styelidae; genus Botrylloides; species Botrylloides violaceus. The sequence goes on from JASFYC010000155.1 coordinate 92,639, forward strand.
TTTAAACAAGTTACAAATCAGTACCACTGCACATTTGACCTACCCTCCTTCTGTTTCCTGTCACGTCTTTCATCACGACGAGGAGACCTCTTTTCGCGATCTTGGTTCCTCAACAATGTTCGATGCTCCGCCTCTTGATCCAACTATAATAAAAATAATGTTGTCATTAACCATATTAAAATTTCCAAACATATAAATTCCATGACTTAGCGAGGTTACCTTATCTCTGTCCCACTCCCTCAACGGGGCTTTCCTTTCTTCTCTTTGTCTTCTGTCATCATCACGTCGTCTTCGTTCGGGTGACTTCTTTCGATCGTCTCGGTGGCGGCCTTCCCTTTTTGGAGATGCATCCTTTTCCTGAATGAAATTTGGAAATTAGGATCAATTAACCAAGTATGACTAAGCAAAGCTAACTCTTTGTCGAGCAGTCTCGATTCTTCCATGACGATCCCTCTCCCGTTCACGATCATCGCGTTTGCTTCGCTGATCCTTCTTATGCTTCGTGTCCTCTATAGACAACTTTTCTTCATGATCTTTTGCTACAGGTTCTTTCACAGATTTTTTCCAGTCATTTATCAGTGGAGGAATGGACTGATCTGAGCCAATATCTTTTATGGAGTTGGACTGATAAAGAAAAACGTATTCTGTCACAACAGGGTGGGATATATACTGTGTATCAATCTTACCCTCTCTTCGTCACAAAAATCCACAGATAGAGATTTAGGGTTTGATGTTGGCCAATTGATCCCGTGTAGACATTTTCTGGCATTCATCGCATCATCTTCTGTTTCATACTAAGAATTTGAAAGTCCAAGGAATGCATATGAACTGTGAATGCATAAAGTTCCTTTGTATAAGGCATTTCTAATGTAACTTACCGCAATGAGACAATGTGACTTTATTTTATCAATCCAAAATGAACCTTCTTGAACTTTCCCAAGCTTGCCCAAGTAGTTCTTCAATTGAGGAAGGGTGAAAGGACGAACCAAATTCCTAACGTGAATGATTTTTGAGGTGGGGTAACGTGATGGACTGACATCTCTAGCTTCAGGTGGTGGTGTCGGCTCCTTAGCGGCTGATCTGTTAACAGACACGCTAGTCTTGAGAGATTTCTTTTTCGTCTCTTTCTTTTGTTCACGATTGCCTTCGGCCTACAAAATGAAGAACTCTAATTAGCTTCAGACGCCTAAGGAGTAAAATACTGTTATCATACTTCCTTGCGTGAACCATTATGTTCAGTCTGAGAGACAACTCTTCGAACTTTCACATCAGACTTTTGTTCAACTTTTCTTGTAGTTTTGCTGGTCACAACTGCCAAGTAAGCAAATGAAACATGTTAAAATTATTCAGAGTGAGAAGAGCATAACTTGGACTGTGCGTGGAGGTTTACTGTTTTCTGCATAAGTAACATAAAGTTTGTATCTTATTGTCACACTACCTTTCCTATTGTCGTGATGTGTTGTTGGGTGAGATTTTTCCTCTCCAGCTGAATCAGGATCTTCGAATTCTTCAACAACAACTTCCTCCTCTTCAACAATTTCACCATCTTCTTCTCCATCCTAAACAGAAACACAGCAAATTACCTTTACTACTTCCTTTACTTGACGCAATTATAGGATAGTGACTGCATTTTGTTGGCCTTTTCTAACTTAATAGTTTTACCTTAGATTGTCCATGAGACTTCTGATTTTCAACGGGACTTGGGGCTGGTGATTCTTCCATAACAATATCAATAATCTCATCCACTTCTTCATGTTGTTCTTCTTCCTCTTCCACCAGCTCTCCCGGCTCCTCCCCAATTTCCTCTTGTTCATTAATAGCCTTTTCAATCTCTTCAGATTTAATATCAATCAGACCCTGCAGGGATATTGACAATTATAGTAGCCCTCGAAGCATAAATTTTATAGATAACAGAAATTTTGATACATAGCTTAGCAGCACGATTCATAGATAGCTACTAATATGGTAGTAAAGTAAACCTTAATGGAAGACAAATCCTGTATTAACCAACCATATACCTTGATTAGATCAGAACTTATGTTCACATTTTCAGAACTGGCACTTCTACCTCCCCATTTACGTTTCTGTGCTTTACCGGATTCTGGTTCCCCTGTTACAAATTAAAGACATAACTTGAAACAGACATACTAGGATCAAGAGTATACAGATTCTACATACTTTTGCTCAGATTGAGTCTTCTCAGAGGAATAAGTGGCTTGTCAGCTTCAGCTGGTTTCTTAAAAGATGGTATGATATAAATACATAAGACCTTGGCAAATAATACTAAATAGAAAATTTATAGTGGGGGAGTACTGTACTAACTAGTAAAAGCATATGTCACATTTTTAGGCAGATATCAGATGTAAAATTGCCTTAGCGGTGGTTGGGCCGCCTGTATCATTTATCACATTCGCTAGATCACACCCGTATTACCAGTTTCAAAATATTACCCCTTGACAAGTGAGATGCATCATAAGATGACAAGCATAAGGAAATTTATGTTGAATGGGTGTCGCTCATTATATACGTATGTTATGAGATTAATGACCCTGTCAAGGTCAACAGTGCTTCGAAGTTTCCAATAAACTGGACTGGACGTTAAATCTATGATGACTTATTATATCTACTACCGTACTATTTGGATCGTCTGCCATCGGCTCCAATAAGTTTTCAGCGTAACATCAGTTGACCCTGATGTTTATGAAATCACTCCCGATAAGGGGTGCCTTAGGAGACAAACAGACGGAACGGTGTGTACATCTAATTAAGTATAGCTAACATGAAGTCAGCAACTACTAAAAGCATATCAGCAGCCATTGTTGAAGAGGAAGTCGCCATTGACTCGATGCTGTTAGAGGATTAAGAGCTGGCTGTTGTTAATCAGTTGTATGATCCGTGGAAGAATTATTGTCAAACTATTTTTTCGTATCACTTACCAAACAGACGACACCGTAATGCCCATGCTAAAGCATAGCAGTCACAATTAGCATGTCCTTATTCTATTCTGGTTTCAAAAACATTTGCGCGATTGTAATGATTGCCGCAAGTGAGAGTTGAGTCGATGTTCAAAGTCGCACAAGCCAATTCAAGTCCCCATATCGTCGTAAGTACCATGATGATCAGAGCGCATTGGAGATAGTGAGTTGTACACATTTGAATGAATGAGTAGTTCATGAAGATTGGGGTAGTTACAAAGTGACGACGATAATGTCTCTTCTTTACTATGAGATTTAATATGAGATGTCATACACGATGTAGGCATTAAGTTCATCATTCCAACAATGATTGAAGCAAATTCTTCCGAATAGTGAAGCAGTTCACATTTGATTCAGCATATCCATAAAGTGATGGTATTTGAAGCATTAGAAGTTACATTTTGACCTTTTGTTAACAGATCCAGAAACAATCTTCATGTGTAATCACATATTTTTCTTTATATCCATGAAATGTTGTCAGGGCAGGTGTAGAGACAGTTCGAGATCTTGCAAAGTTTTGCCAGCTTAAACGTGTTCGTTGGTCAAGTCCCGGAGACATTCATTAACCAATGCATTATTGAGGCAGCTAACGTAAAGACAAAGCGAAAGACTTCTCTTCACAGCAGAAATGGCAATGTTGATGCCAAAGTCCATATCACAATGATCGAGAACATTACACACAAAGGGGTCAGGGATTGATCAGGCCACAACGAATTCGGTCAGACGGTCGATGCTGGTCTATGCAGTCAACATCATTGATACAGTTCACTGGTTTCAAGGGGGTATTCTATAACGATTCCTCTCTCACACAGCGACACCATCAGCAATTGCATTTGTGTAACGAAACACCCATTGGTATTTTATTTCCATTTGACAATTTCGAATACCATCCGCCTTTCCATAAAAATGGAGACATACAACATTGCATCGGGAGCACAATTGAAGAACGTACTATAACTGATTTAAAACACGCCTATAACTTCAAAAAACCATACACACCTCATCTGCCTTTTCATCAGACTTGTTTTCAGCGACGGCCATGAGAACGTCATTACTGCTCAAAAATAAGAAATTGAATCTCAGCTGTGAGCCACCTAGTAATGAATGCTTGAGTAAAAAGTAGGTGTTTCATTTTAAAATTGATTGAATTGGTGCCATCTGCCATTAAGTATCTTTTGGTAAATACCGTTCTAGTTCAGAACCCCAAAAAGTCTTACACAAACCTGCTTTCATCCTCTTGCTTAGTTTCTTCCACCACATTTCCAATATTTGATTTGTCCACTCCATAGCGCTATGATAAGCAATGATGTATAAGTTGGACATTTACTACTTGATGCCAGATTACAAACCTTGATACGTTTCCGCGATCTCTTATCAGACGGTGACCTGTCCTCCTCCTCATTCCTGCGTTCTTCTGCCGATCTCTGAATAAGCAATGGAAATATTTTGCAAGCTTTCTTCAACTATACAAAGTGAACTTGAAAATGATTTGAAGGTCCAAAGTAACATATGCATTCAACTCATGCGAGTGAATCAACAACAACGGAGCATACCTTTCTTGTTTTCCTGGTTTGCTTTGGTGACTTTGAACGTGTTTTCTTATCATCAGCTTTGGGAGTCGTCGCTTTTTTATCACCATTTCTTAGACGGAGTCTAAAATAACAAACATGAATCGAAAAGGCAGTCTGATTGGCTATTGCACAAACACGAACCTTCTTCTGGTAGATTCCTGCTCATCCTCATCTTTAGCCTCCATTACCTGAATTCACAACAGAAAATTTAAGCCAAGTATAAATTAGTGATTATATGAATCCTCTGAGATTAGAGTACTAGTCCCAGCTACAGCTATGCTAGGCCATCATTATCCCACAACTATGATGTAAGTCTTATAGAGAAGAACTGACTTTCTACCACAAATCAATTAGATAGATACCTCTGACTTTTCTTGAGACACCCCTTCATTCTCATCATAGTCCAGCTCTTCCTCTTGATTTACCATTTCATCAACATCCACGACCGTCTCTTCTGTTATCATTTCTTCTTCCTTGGAATGCTCTGGAGATTTTGGCTTCTAAACACACACCGAGGAAATATCAATAGGATAACATTAGCGCTTTCATATTTGATTCAAAATGCTCATCCCTATTTCCCAGTTACAGCCCCTATAATAACATTGACCATGGTACATGGTTAGTAGTGCAAAAGATTCTTGTGCACACATCTACACCTACAGTTTACACCCGTGAACAATTTCCCAGCAGCCCTATCCATACATTTCATACGAGAAGGAAGATTTCCAATTCCAATAACTTAGATAGCCCTGCAGCTTGCAGAGTCCTACCTCTGTCACATGTTGTTTTTCTTGTAGTTCATCCTTTTCTGTTGGTTGATCCGCCTGTTCGCTCGGACTTTCTGTTTGAGTGATCTGTGGCTTTTCATCATCAGTTTGAGTATCTTGCGGTTTTTCATCATTAGTCTCCACATTATCCGGTTCATCTTGAGGTTTTTCATCATTAGCCTCCATATTACCAGGCTGAGCGATTTGCGGTTTTTCATCATTAGCCTCTGCATTATCAGGTTTAATTTGTGGTTTTTTATCGTTGGCCTTGAAACTTTCACCCTCAGCTTTGTTTGTTGTTTCATCATCAACTTCAAATTCTTCTGGAGTCCATTCTTTTTTCACTTCACCCTTTGTTTCTTCTTGAGAGAGGTCCGGTATGTTGGAAGTACTATCAGCACTTGGTACAATATCAGATGACTGTATAGAGGCCTTGTTTTCTGCAGTACTCTGTCGCTGCTGTGGGCTGCTACTTTCTTTTTTCACAATTGTTTCTGTTGAAACTATGGCAGCACTGTAACTGACTTTGCTCAGTTCAACAGATTTGTCTTGGTCAATAATAGGATTTTGCTCAGGCTTCGAATTGACTTCCTCTTGTTTGATTGATGGTTTTTCCTTTGATACAGATTTCACGACGGCCAGGGCTTTTTTGTTCTCATCTTCTGCAGAAATCTGTTCCGGTTCAGCCTCGGTGGAGTGGCGACTATCTCTAGTTGTTCTACGTCCTCTTCTGCCTACAAGTGGAGAAACCACAACTCCAGTTTTGTGAGCTGCAACCTCCTCCTCGGAATCAGCTTCAGAGGTTGAAGAAACTAAAGAACATAATTTATATAAATATTATACCGTAATATTTTGATAAATAATTATGAATGATGCATGCTTACATCGACTGCTTGTGCTGCTTTGAAGCAATTTTCTTTGGTTTTCCATATACTGCTTGATAAAGTCATTCTGGTTTGAGTCGTCAGCAATCTGATTATCAAGAAAATTGATACTGAAATAACATTTTAATATAACGTAATCATTAACCATTTATCCCACCCAGTTTGCAAAAGAGAGGCTACTGTACTTCTGGAATGCTGATATAATTCATACGGAATCGGCAGATGCCTGGTGTGGAAAAACAAGCATTCTTGCGCAAAATCAACCAAACAATTCATTTTAGTGTACAGTGTCTAGAGCAGCCAACTAGCAAACACTTCATACCGGATCCCATTGACCCCTTTGACTTTCATTAGTTAGTCAGCCTGGGTTCCCAAAACCAGTGTGTCAACATATTGTATGAATCAGCCATTGAATTGCGCGAGACATGATTTTGGTAGTCCTATTATTATACTTACCTCAGAATTAGGCAAGGATCCTCCAGCAGGAGAACTTCTAGCTGCTTTCTGAAGGTTTTCTAGTTCAATCGCCTGAAGAAGTAAAGCAAGTATTCACAGGAGCCCCGAAACAGAATTAATCTAAAGCAGTTCTTACAGCTTTCAGCTTCTTTATCAGAGTGTTCTTGGTGCCATTAGTTGGCAACTTTCTATCCTTGCATGCAGCCTTCAACTCACTAACTTTGAACTCTTTGAGAGTTTTACCGTTCAACAATACTTCTCCAGACATTTTCGTTGTGTTTCTGTTCATGATATGTAAAACCAACAGTCCGCAAAGATCATACACAAAATATTTACAGTCCGAGCAACAATTTCTGTGGTGTCAATCTATAAGGAGTAAAGTGACTAAAATAGGCAACAACACTGTCATCAGGGCATCACTGAAAATTGGTATTAAATGTTGAAAATGGTGTCTAAAGTTGCCACGCTATAATAGATGGACAGCATATTTGTAAAGTTAGCAGATCAGATCATGCATGCATGATATGCATATCAATCAGATAGTGTAGTGTGTGATATCGCAAGTATGAGAGTCTGTGTAAATGCAGCAAAAAAAAAGATGTCTTTCCTATGTTCCTAACGAAAGTACACACACGTTCGGTAAGGTACTGCATTAAAAAAATTAGTTTAGATCAGTCTAAAATTAAGAAGGTTTTCGCCTCAGCTATGAAATTTTCCCTCACCTAGACAGATCTCTGTCTAAAAAACCAGGCAGTCTGTGACTTTCCTCCACGTTCAATCCAGGCTTATCAATACTATATTATCTCAAATCAGATCAATTTACTTATTATATTTTCCGATAAGTTCATTTTATCTTGACTAGCACTTTTACCTAGGCAAGCCAATTGTCACCTGATGCAAGGCCAATTTAGCCTCAGTGGAGACTGGAATATACTTGTTAATTTCAAATAGTATTAAATGAGACAAAGTTACTTGGCTGGCAATATACAGCTTGACAATACAGATTTTCTTGAAACAAGATCAATTTAGACTTGAAAAGTGACGGATAAGAATATTTCTAATTAACTAGCAATAAAAATCTAGCTCAGACTAAAAAGACTGGTCAAAAATCAGATAGTCTTAAAATGGAGAAAGAAATAGCTTGCCTAACCCAACTTAAACTCGGACAAGCCTGATCTTTCTTAAAACAAGATAAACTTGGACTTGATAACATTTCAGATGAGAAAATTTTCAACTGACTAGTTACATTCAGTCTTACTTAGATTGAACAAGGTCACAGAGTCTTAAATTGAGACAGAACATGCTTGCCAAACCAGCTTCAACTCGGCAGGGCCAATTTCTTCTTAAAACAAGGTCAATTTTAATATGGCGGCATATTAGATAAGAATATTTTCAATAGACTAGATATTTTTATTTTTACTCAGCTTACACATGACTCGCCAAGGTCACAGAGTGTTAAATCAAGACGGAAGTGGCTTGCCAACCCAAGCTTCGAATCGAGCAAACATAATTTGTCTTAAAACAAGAATTGTTTGGACTTGATACCATTTTGGGTACCAAGAAATTCACACGAGAAGCCAGTTTTCTCTTATTCTGACTGGGATTGTAAGAACCAGGATCATTAATATTTTCCAGTACAGTATTAATGTTTCCTGATACAGATAGACCACATAATTGATTGGTCCACTGTAGTGGTCCAAGATAACTAAGTAGGCCAGTGCTAATTTACACTTGAATAATCAATTTTCTGAGGCACAAAAATGTTATCTTCAAACTCATAGCATGAAATACAGTCAAAGTATATTATGTCGTCATGGTTGACCAAACTGTGCCGGAGTGGAATATGTGGTTGACAAATGTAACAGTTCAGGCTTTCATCAATTCCTAAACATCTCAAATGCTGAATCAGGAACTTGATCTGTGTGTAGTGATCTCTCACTAGCTGCTGCTCATTTCTCACAAATATCTGTTCTATGTGACAAAAGTTTGGCAAGTCATTGTCTGATTGCAGCATGATAATGCCCTTAGGAGCAAATTTCACTCCATTTATTGAAACCCATTTGCACATCTTCAGCTTAGGATGTCTTTACAGTGTATCATCTGGTATAAGCCTGTGAACATCTTCAGTGAGTGGACTCAATTTCCCATGTCTGACGTCATCTACAAACATTGTACGATAAAGACTCCGAATGCCACACACTCGTTGATGCCTTTCTGCCAGTGCCTTGGCCACATTCTTGAATGGTCCTTTTGTCACTAACTGTAGGCCTTCAGCTATAGTTTTGTAATTGCCCCCTGCGGTATGTTGTGAACAGTTTTCACCTCATAAAGGAGGGTGGTAAAAGTTGAAATAGTTAAAACGGCTTCATCTTCACTGGCGATACTGGTATTATGTGTTGATAGAGTTTGATCAGCATCATTATGGACTATGGGCGAAGTTGAAATCGCTGCAGGTTCATCACCAGCAGCACTGCTACCAACGACGATCTGCGGATCGTCGCTACAGTGCATCTGACTATCCGCAGTCCTGGGACTAATACCCAGCAAAGTCAGCGGTGCTGCTTGACACCCGAGAAGTCTATAAGTTTAGGCAATACTTCCAATCGTCGAATTCCCGCTGGCTACATCAAGGCGCATGCTTGCCCGATGACTTCGCAAGCAATGCCGGTAATAAGACGAAAGCGATTTATATTGCAATGTTCGTCCACTACATCCCTGCACGATGCACTTTACCCCGTCAGTGTCTTCAAAATGACATGCCCTCAAGTGAGCCAGGTATGACTTCAAGTCCCCGTCATCTTTCAACACTACACATATTCCACAGGTTGACATTTTCGCAGCGTCGCACATTGAACCGTCGGCAGTCGATGTCCGCAGCGTCGCACACGGAACCGTCGGCAGTCGGCATTTTCCTGACTGACACATTTCCCAAAGTGTAGACGGCAAGCAATGAGCAGTGATTGGTAAGGGCAACGGCATATAAACATGTTATGTCGTTGGTTAAGGGTTAGGGTTGTCAGTTTAGTAACATGACGAGATTGACTTTGCCCCATACTTGACGTGGTATCTCTGTATTTTCCACATTTTCAGTTCCAGTCGCTTTGTATGGTCGACGACGGGATACTGCTGTTGATTCAACACAGTTAGCAGTGGGTTCGTAGTGGGAGATTCTTTGGACATAGCACTATTTGATATTGCTTTGAGTCAACTTAATAATTGAGAAACAAAAATATATTAACAAGAAGATGACTACCGTAGCTAAAAGTCTCAGTGGTGCAATGAGAAGTGACGACACTCCCGCTTCCCGCCGTTTTAAGTTCATGCCTTCGTTTTCGCTTTCTTTTAGCATCGCGTGTGCTGCGTTGCGGGTTGGCGCGTATTGGCTGCAGGTTAGTTTGTGGTGTTTGTGGTTTATTTGCGTAAGAGTAACTCTTAAATTGATTTTATCATGATCCTGTAGATAAAGTTGAAGGTACCTTGTACCGTGTTGATCTTGGAATTGAAAAATGAGCGATTATATTATTGGATTGGCTCAAGCCAAATTTCCTGATGACGTAGTTGAAGTAATAAAAGGTGAGCGAAACAAATATAAGTGTTATTGATCATAAAGGCTGCATTCTATACTAACTGTTTGCGCATGATATTCAGCCTGCCACATGGAACACCTTCCAAAAATGCGCCATATTTTCTATCTGGGTGGATTATTTCTGAATACCTAATATACTCCTGGAGAATATTGTCTGATTGACCTGGCTGCAGTAGGACTATTAGTTGAAGTGCTAAAGTCGGTGGTTGCAATGCTGTGACCTAAATCCGCTCACATTTTGTTCTTAGTCGGAGCTCAGCAGCATTATCAATACAAGTACAGCATCTACAGCTTCAAATTCGAGTGACACAGAACCAAATTCTAATGCAGAAATGGATGGGCTGTGCTCCCCATCAACTAGCAGGAAGAGAGCGTGTGACTATTCAATTCCTCCTCATAACCCGATTCCTGAGGGGAGGCAGCTGGACGAGTATCCTGGAGATATTGGAAAACACTTCCCGCTGTCACCAACCCATAAAACATTCCTACAGCAAGTGTCTCGTGCTGAAGTACTACATAATATGGCCATCGTGCAAGATGTAGTCAGAGATGTGGTGAAGCTTCTTAACATTCACTTGGGGAAAGAACCATCCACGTGAGTTTTAAAGCTTTTCTCGTCATTGAGATGTCCTAATTAGAGATGCAAAATTATTCGATTAATTTCATTCATTTATGTTCCATAAAAATCTTGTTGAAATGAGGAATTCTTGTTATATATAACGCAATTGTTGCCTTTCAAACTTTTAAGAAGAATCTTTTAGAGTTAATTTGTTAAAAATGCCCAACTGAATGCAAATACATTGATGTAATGTCAACTTAACATGCTTGCTTTTTTCTCAGGGATGACATTCTTGTAAGAGCAAAAAGACTGCCAAGAGTATCCACTGCTACAGTGAGTTGAACGGGCGAGCCATGAATCGCTCTTCAAGCGGTTGAAAAAGAGAAATCAGAACGCCAAGTACAATGTGCGCAATAGATTCGTACAATCCAAGAAGAAAAGGGCTCCTGTTCAAAAAAGTACGCAAAGAAGCCATAAAGAAATTACCAGTATGTATCATTATCATGCCTATTCCTGTATCTTTCTATAGTCTCACAATTGCTGCATTTGTTGCAAATATGCTCAAGTTCTGACCTTCCAAGTTGGCAAATTTTAAATTTTATCCCAGCAATGACGAATAATGCAGACAAGCATGAAACTGTTTTATCTCAGATATATATTCATATAGATATAGCTTGTTTAGTGGAATTTCGCCCTCTTAATGTACACTCCTATTGTATAAAGGTGATGATTAAAGCTATTGGAAATATGAACGGAGATGCAAGCCAATGCCTAAAAGAATACCCTTACTTACTGCAATCTTTGGTGAGAGCAACTTGAGCTGTGTGGCTCAGTTTGGGGCTACCGAATACTCTCCGCAAGCAGACATAGCACAGCCCTTTTTGCTGGTGTCTGACGGTGTGGCATCAGTACTCATGGACGAGGAACCATTCATTATTATGATTCCCTGTACGGACAGCCATTCTGCCCTCATTGCCACGCTGACACTAATAGCCACTTTCTACATATTAAACCTCGAGTACCCCAGAAAAGTGGCTAAGTCTTATCGCAAATTAGAGGAGCTGATTCAGTGACTTTTTATTAACATTTTTCATGTTACCTGATACACTACAATTCCCTTATTTATTTCGTTTCATTCTTGATAAGTAAAAGTTCATTTGTCCTGAGCTGTATCGTAACTTTTTTATGCTGCATTTCATCTTTCGATATTGCTGCACAGCTTTTGTCGTACGTCTTCGTTAACTTTCTGTGGTAAACTACTGTATCATCTAATAAAAATTGATGCCTTAATCAAGTATATACTGTATGTTTTTTCTAAGAGCAAGAAAAAAGCTGCCTTTCACTAACTGCACTTTTTCATGTTTACTATTTGACAATATTAGTGTTTTTGAAGGTCAGTTTCAGTCAAACTTGTCTTATTTTAGGTTATTCTTGACTAGCTGAGCATTTTGGTGCTCAACCATCAGCGATTTTTACTTGCAGTGAAGTCATGATTATCTTGATTGAAGTCCTATTTGGCTAGTTATTATCATCCAGGGGCTTGAATGCCGGGCAAATTTTGCTTACAAGGAAGCCAAAACGGTGATATTTCAAGACCTATTCGACTAGTTGAGTGTTTTGAAACTCAATATTGCATAATTTTCTCTTGAAAGCAAGCCAAATTAGCCTTTTTTTATTCACTTTTTTGACTAGCAGAGTATTTTCAGGCTTCAAGTAAGTCAAGTTTGGCTCGGGAGCAAGTAAATACTATCCTGATCGTAGTCTTATTTGTCTTGTCGAGATTTTTGTGGCATATTTTCTAGTAGATTTTGTTTTATGAGCAAGCCGAAACTCCCTTGTTTTCAGCTTTATGGGGCTAGTTGAAACAGCTGGATCTTGATATAAGTCAAGTTTGACTAATTGAGACAATAAAATTTCAAATTTGGTGAATTTTTCTGGTAAAGCAAGCTGGAATTGTCTTGTAAACTGGCTTTATATTACTAGATGAGCCTATTGAAGCTTACAATTTAAGCTAAAATTTTCATATTCTTATGGTTTACTAGACTTGTTTTGAGCCTTTTGACGCTTCGATTCGAGACAAACTGAACTCCATCCAGATAAAAATTACCTTATTTTAAGACATATTGAACTACTTGAGCATTTTGAATCTAAGTCAAATTTATGCTAAAATGTGACACAAGTTTTTAAAGACTTATTTTAAGATTGAAATTTTCTAGATTTTTTTAATA